>OX376374.1:59435148-59465046 GCA_947369275.1 Nemotelus nigrinus | reverse complement strand
ATTTCATTTGGATCACATTCCTATCCATCAGTATTTAATTGTAAGATTGAATTTTCCTAATTTTCGCATAGCCTGTGATGATGGCGAATATGATTGTGAGAACGCGACTTGCATGTCAGCCGAATTACGGTGTAATGAAGGTGAATGCAAGGTGCGTACGCTAATCTGGTAACTTTGTATGTTGCTCTCTTTCACAGGAAAATGATATGTTTTAAGCTTTTCCGTCTGACAAACTATTGTCAATAGTTTTCAGGAGCGATCTTTAATAATGTTGTCTAGAATATTTCTTAATTATGCTGCAGTTCAAATAATCTTTGCATTTAACATGCAAAAAATGATGATTTCATTGAAAATTTAAATAAAATTAAAAACTACAACGCTTCAACATAGCTATAGCAATTAATTTACGCTACAACTGAAACAGCTTTCAATCACTTTCAACAATTCTGACTGTTGACTTTGCAACGTTTCTCTCAATGCATCTTAGCAATGAGCAACCATGACGAAAACTATTGAGCTCACTTCGCAACTCGTTCAGAACTATGCCAAGTGCTAGCATCTCCATTTTAAAAAAGTTATTTATGCGAAAAACAGTCAGTGTCGGATCCAGAGATTGTCTCGGAAAGCTTTCTGAATCGACTTCTCTTCCTTGCTTGGTGCACGTCCTATTATTTTAGCATTTTTTTGTCGTTTCTTTCGCAGAACGTAGACGATGGCCAGTTGGAGGACGTAATTATTATCATTGTCGTCTATGAACTTATTCTGGGTAGCATGATGATAACATTCTGTGTCAACTGCATACGAAAACTTGTAAGGGATCAAAAGATTATTCGAGCAGGCTATGAAGTGTTTTAAGACAATTCTTGAGTTTGATATCGACTGGATGTGATAAAATAAGTCAAGGACAAACGCCGCGGCTGTCATATATGGTAACCTAGAAAAGAGCGGACGCTTTCAATGTCACCTACTTTCATATGTATACTTTCCTATAAAGCAGGCCCGTGCGCAGAAATCAATTAAGGGGGGGGTTTTGAAATAAAAGTTTTTTTTTTCAATAATATGTAAAAACACACAAACTGTTATTTTATTTTTTAAAGACGTTTGCGTGTAAAAACTTCATATTTATTTCTCATTACTTAACAGATTAATTCTTCGAGGTAACGAAAAAAATTCTTCCAGAATTTTTTGCACATTTATCTCAATTTCACGGTGTATATTGAGGGAGGCTAAGCCGTTGAGCCGATCTTCAGACATTGTCGATCTAATGTACGTTTTCAAACGACGCAATGTTGAAAAGGAGCGTTCATTTTTCGCTGTCGTCACGGGTAAAATGGCCATAATGCGAAGCATTTGGTGTACGTTCGGGAACGCGTCTGCATTGCAAATTTCAAGGGCTTCGAGAGAATTTTTGATGTCCTTTTCAATAATGCGTCGTCTCCAGAGTATGACTTCATTCACCCATGCGTCACGCGAATCATCGTGCAAAATTGAAGAGTAGAATTCGAATAATTTTTCACATGACTCTTCATCAAATTTTTTCATTTTGTTCGGAAAAAGGCAAGCGAAATTCGATAAAATATTGCGATGATTCAGAAACCGTTCCTGTAAATGTGTCACAAACGAATCAAGGTATGGTATATAAATCGTAATTCGAAAATAATCTTCAACTGAATCAGTTTGCACGTTAGAACGTTGCGTTTGTCTTGGAGCTGTCCTTGGTTTTCGCAATTGAATGTCGTATTCTTCGCTGATTTGGCTTACATTTTCGAAAATTTTTCTGAAGTTTTCTGTGGCGTTTTCTCTTCTTTTTGTCAGTTCTTCTTTCGCAGCATCGGCTAACTCAACAGCCTCACCAAGATCCTGATTTTCTGTTTGAAGTACTCGACTCAAGCTTGAAGTCAAAGAATTTACCGAGCTCAAAATGTGCATGGATATCTGAAAGTTAATATAAATACACTTAACATTTTGAGATGTTACTCACAAAATTTTTTAACATATCAAGTAGATATGGAGAAAATGTGTCGTTACCGTAATGAAATTTCTATTTTCAAAATATCAAGTAGCAATTTCGCATGGAGGCAAGGAATGTTTCCATCAAACATGGTTCATAGTAGGAACAGAAACATTTTTTCATTCTTGCCTTAATGAGAATTTTTCACTTGATATTTGGACAATAATATTTTCATTGATCTTATAAAACATTTTTTTTCTCAAAAGTTTTTGCGTTAGTAAGTATATTAACAATCAAAATAACATATGTACTGATGGAAAACTTTGCACAGTAACACAAAAATGTACATAGATTTTCAAACTTGAAATTTCCCCAAAATTAATATCAATATCGAACTATTTTCAACTCATTTAGAAAAAACCTCATCAATTGAAAGTTGTGGAGTGAATTGTATAAAAATTGCAGTAGAGCATTTCTAAATTCACTTAAACTTTTCCCAAATTCATAAAATCTCCAAAATTTTACTCTCTCTTTTAATGGACCACAAATTTTTGAGAACTCAGGACTTTTCAGATAACTTGTCAGTATATGAATTTACTGTGTTTTATATATTTTGGAAAACTTTCTCAGAGCATGAAAAATGGATTGTAATTCCTCAACTTTACAATGAACATATATTTTTTTCTTTACTGATTAAAGTAAACAAGAGTTTGTAAAAGCGGTTGCGTCTAAGCTGCTTCGGTCACAGTTTAAGAAAGTTGAGTACCTAAGGAACAAGATATCTAGAAAATTTACCTGAAAATTGGGAGTTTTGATAGCTGAAAGCAGTTGGAAAGCTCCAGACGAAGTAGCTGCATCCTTCCAAGTCGTTGAAATCAGCTCAAGAGCGCGGATAACTGCCGGTTGCAAATGGAGATAGGTCGTAACTGCTTCGTGTTGTTCAACCCATCTGGTTGAACAAAATTTTTTCAATCTTTCCACCCGATCTTCTTTCAGCTTTTCATCCTCATCAATAGCACCCTGGAGAGCAAGTTGGCGTTTCGGGTAAACGAAGAAACTGTGAATACTTTGAAGAGTGCCCAAAGAATTTTTTATTGTAATTATGTTGCACGCAGAACTGACTGCCAAGTTAAAGCTGTGTGCAGCGCAATGCGAGTACAGAGCAAGTGGATATTCTTTTCTGATAACAGCTTGAGCTCCATGAAATTCTCCACTGACCGATTTTGCACCATCGTATCCTTGTCCAAAAAGATAAGTACAGTCCAGTCCGGAAGATTGCAAGAAGTCGAGAAAAGTAGTCGCTAAACCCTTTCCAGTAAAATCCGTGATCGGGAGAAAGCAAAGGAAATCTTCACGAATAACAAAGATGCCATCCTGTTTGTCCAAGTATCGTACGCAAATTGACGCTTGCTCTACTCCCGCAATGTCTGCCGTTTCATCTCCAAGAAAAGAGAAGCCCATTGACTTGTTTATTCGATCAATACTGTAATTGAGAATATGATTGTGGCAAATTGTGATCAGCTCATTCTGAATTCTGTTACTTATGTACATTGCATTTTTTTGTGAATTCCTCAAGTGGTCTCTCAGCTTTTCATCCGTTTGGTTCATTTTCAGAAATTCGTCCCGTGTCCTGTGAACCTCGAAGAGCTAGTCCTTGTCGACCACAAAGGATAATTGTTTCAAGAATTGGAATCAAACGTAGTTTACTTTCATTCAGAAATTCTATTTTCTGCTTTGAGAGTTGTAAATCTACAGGAATAGTATTTTTCTCTTCGATATCCGCTCTCAATGTCCATTGCAAAAGAGATTTTTTGTGGTATTCTAATGAACTGTGACTTTCAAAAGTTTCCAATGCTTTTTTCCAGTTCCTCAATGGATTGTTAACTAACTGACCAAGGTTTTGGTGACCAACTCCTCCTCCTCGAACACCAAACAGGACGCAGAATTTGCAAAACGCGCCGTCTTTTTTTGCAGAGTACGCTAACCATGGGTATTTGTGGAGCCACGATCGTTGAAATTTCAAATTTCTAGGTCCTGACGTAGGAAAACAGTATGATTCGGTGGGAGTCCAGATTTTTTTTTGCAATCCAGGGATCGAGTTTATCCCTTCAGCTGGAGATTTTTGCATGAACAACCCAATATCATAAGGATTGGTATTAGTTTTAGCAGAAGTAACCTCTGAAGACGAGATGCAAGGTGTTTCCGCAACAATATCCATGACAGCAGTCCCCTGTTAAATGGACAAATACCTTTCATTGCGTTTTCATACATTTTCCATCGTTTTCATAGAAGTCAAATTATACCTGGATTGCTTCTGCCTGTGGTTCACAAAAATTCGTTGCTGCAATACTAGGCTGAGTGTGTTCACGAACGTCCTGTAGATATTAATAATTTTATGTTGCTGTATTAACAATGTTATATAATAGTTTCCTAGTAACTCAAAATGATATAGTTCCCTAGTAACTCAAAATGATATAAAGTTTTTATAAAAGATTTTTAAAAAACCCTTTCTAAAATACCCTCATAGAAACTTGATAAGCTAATTTTATATCAACATTAAAAATGTTTCTGTAGCCTCTGAAAACTGAACGTGACCAAAATATGAGCTAAACTTTCAATAAATCGATTATTTCTCATTATTCATGAAATAAAATTGTTTCACAATTGTTTAAACACAGCTGTTATAAATGGTTATTGATTTTATTGTGGCCTTAGCTAGGTAATATACAGGGTGTACCGAAATCCCCGTACCAAAAAGAACTCTGATATTCCTTGTTTAATTTCGAGTCGAAAAATCCTTTTTACCACTTTTTTCAAAACTCAAAATTAAAAAAGTTATTCGAGTTTGAAATCTGAGAAATCTGATTGGTGAAAACTTCTAACTCGAATATCTTTTTTGATTTTGAGTTTTGCGAAAAGTGGCAAAGGATTTTCGACTCAGAAAAATATGAAGAAAATTCAGGAAAATTTTGGTTCGTGGCTTTTATCCCCACTTGTCGAGGGAGCGTATTTATTGTTTAAATTTCAACCTTGAATAACTTTTTTAATTTTGAGTTATGTAAAAAGTGGTAAAGGACTTTTCGACTCGAAATTCGAAAAGGAATATCGGATTTCTTTTCGGCACCCTGTATAGCAAATAAAGAAAATAAACTCTCCGCAACTGGTCACGAGCTCAGGTGCCCGAGGTGAAAGTCTAAAACGCTACCGTTGAGTCAAATCGTTGTCTGATAAACTAGAAAGATTTTTTTTCGGTTCAAAGTTAAAGAAGACACTATTGAAGTCGATAGTAGTCAATAGTCAGCAATATGAGGTGAAACGAACTTCACAGTTCCCTTTGAGAGTTTTGAAAATTCAGGTATGCTTTATAAAGGTTTTCTTTACTTTAGTTTTTGTGAAAAATTTTCACATTTCATGAAATTCATTATTAAATTAAGCTACGTTTCATAGAGATCCATAAGTTTCAAAAACTTGATTTATAAAAAACCGAAATTTTGTTATCATCTGGAAATTTTATACGGGATTTTATAGAAACTTCATAGAACTCGAGTTACCAGGTTTGTCATTTCAACTTGTGAAAAATTCAGTACTTACATTTTCGACTTCTATTCGTGGTTTTTTGCACAAAAAGCGACGGATATCCATGTAAAAATTCACGTTCAAACAAATAAACGTTAGAAATAACTGTCAACAACCGTTAATTAATGAACAAAGTCGAGCAAACAACAAGGAAAAAAATGCACTTTCCTCATGTCATTGTCATATGAAGACTGACGATGATACAGCGATAATTGACGATCACCCACAATTAATGATGTGCCGTTCCCGGGAATATTCCCGAAATGGAAATATTCCTGTTACATTCCCCGGAAACATTCCCACTTGGGGAATTTAACGGGAATTTAAAACTGAGTTTAAAGAACAGTGCCAAGATTACGTCTGATTATTAGTTTTTATTATCTTTAAGTATATTGTTACGTAATACCCGAAATAAATTCAAAATCTAATAAATTTCCGGTAAGTTCCCCTGATTGTGAATATTCCCGGGAATTTAAGGAACATTTCCGGAAATTCAAATTCAAATCGGTTGGTTTTTATTTGGTTTGGGGTTAACATGAAGCTACAGAAGTCATAACCAATAACTTATTTTCATGCTTATTCATTATAATGGAAAAAAATATCGTTTCACACAAGAAAAAAACTTTAATTTCAACATAAAAGATTTCGATCATAAAATTAATAATACAATTAATAAATTAGTAAAGTATACAATAATTCACTTTGCTTTTCAAGTCGTTGACTTAAAGGTAACCGGAGTGGTAACAAAATAAGTGGGCGAGAGGAGGTTTTGAAGTGGCACGCGTCCGAAAAGCTCTGTGTTTGCTGAAATGCCCATTGCACCGCGCACCGATCGCGTCCTCGATAAATTTGAAAAACATAAGAAAAATTGGTATTGCGGAAAAAGTATTTTCAAATACATATAAATGAAGCAAAAGTAATCGACTTGAATTGTAAATTAAAGATATGTTTCTTTATCTGCAGGTTTTTGTAGAAATAAGGATTTAAATATTAATTGCAATAACATAAAACACAACAACCTAAAACTTACAAAGCTGAAAAAATTACAGCTTGCTCAATCTAATTTTTATTGAACGTCACAAAAAGCTTTAAAAGCAAAAAGTGAACGAAACAAACATTTATGTAATTTGTTTAAGTTCCCAATGTTTCGGGAATATTCCCGGTACATTGGAAAATTTCGGGAATATTCCCCGAACGGGAAGTTTCCGACTCGGGAATGTTCCCGCGGCACATCATTACCCACAATCGATAGAGGTCGATAGCGCGGAAATTGAAATGAAAAGTGTGTTATACTTTTCCAATCCAGTAAATTTATCCTCGTACAAGTGTTAAGTGAATAATTTATATAAATTATTTATTTATAACAATATCTTTAGCATTGTTTTTGAATAAAAAGTACAAAGAATTATTTTGTAGAACTGTACAGTTAATTTAAGAATCCAAAATATAACTTTTGAAAATACATGAAATTTTCGTGGAAAAAACTTTAATGATGATAGTCATAAAGTACAAGAGAGTCCTAATGGGGGGGGTTCGAACCACCAAACCCCCCCCCCCCCCCCGGGCGCACGGGCCTGCTATAAAGAGCTATGATTATTGGGGAACAATTGAAAAATAAAAACTCTAGAACAGCTGAACCGCTAGAAGGACTAATGTTCGATAAACAATAGAAGAATCGTGCAGATTTTGAATGCATATTCTACCACACGTGCTCCAATCTGTTTTGAGTGCAAACCCTCTTTGATTTTAACAATGCATTTAAACTCACAGGGTGAAAAAGATTTCAGGAATAACATTGCATGAATTTCGAGATTCAAGAAAGCCAGACACTGCAAAACTTTAAAAGCGGTATAACATAGCATAAAACAAAGAAAATGCCCAGTGCTTGTAACACTTTACCAGCACTGCAACTAAAAGTCTCTCACATTTGCCTCACTTCAAAATCAAATAACTCTATCGATCTCGATTTTATCCTATGATTTCGTCGGAAGTAAAAGGGATAGAAAGGTATTATAGATTAACAAATGAAAAATGTTTGGTAACGCAAAATTTCTGGAGCTTATAAAATTTAAACTTTGGTAACGTATTTTCATTGTAAATGTTCGCGATATGAAAGCTTAATGTAAGCATTTATTCATACGAAAATAGCAAAAATCAACTCGCGCTGGCAATCCTTCGCTAGCACCAAAGCTACAAATATATCACACCTGCCTCACATTGAAATCAGTCTACTCTGCGAATTTCGTTTTGATCCGATGACTGCATTGGAAGCTAAAGGGGTACAAAGGGTTATCACCCGCAAAACTTTTCAAATTTTCGAAAACTTAATATTTGTTGTTTGTTGCCACTACAAAATCATTATCGTTTGAAAATTTTACGATAAAATCGCTAAATAGAGACATTGCAAATAAATATAAAACCAACAATAGCTGGCAACCCTATCATGGTTTTTAAACCAGATTCCTTTTGAATAATGCCCATCATAAGATCCATTTATCATATGAAATTTGTTTTGATTTCATGACTGCACTGGAAGCTATAGGGCAAAAAGATTTATTTTCCTGAGCGAATTTTCAAAACGTATAGCACCCAAATCACCATAGCTGGCAGCACCAGCCGAGTTTTGAGGCCAATTTTCTACCAAACACGGCTCAAAGTAGCGTTCAGAAATTGTGTTAATTTAATGAAAATTTGGTAACTGAATTAGAATTCAATGGGCAAAAAGCAGTTTTTTCTTTACAATTTTTCAATATGGTACTACTGGCACTGAGTTGTTCGCATTTTTAAATCGTTTCTAGCAGACCTGGTCCTATTTAATATCAATACATTCTCTGAGTTTAAGATGTATCTGATAATTGGGTCGTGAGTTCTCGTGAACAGAAGTTTTTGATGCTTTAAATATGGGAAAATTGGACGAGGGTTACCGTTCTTGTCCGATGTGAAATATCAAAAATTTTGCTTTGGTCTTATAAACAAAGCATAAGATTTCACTGTAAAAGACAAACATTTTTCAGGAAAGTCGGTGGTTTGAAGGTTTTCATTTTTAATGCCTGCCGTAGCTGCAGGGTTGCCAGCATGTTCATACAAAACTACAGAAGTCTACAACTTGTTAATATTATTATGATCTATTACTTAAATCTGATAAAAAGTTATCGCAATTCAAAAATTCAAAAAATTTGTAATCCCATTTTAGGTGCCTAGCGCACAGATAGGGTTAAAAACTTCAAACATATTATAATAATCACATTTTTTACGCTCAAAATTTTTTTGTATAAACGTTATTTTTGCAAAAGCTATTTTTTAACAAAATAATATGTATATTTAAAATATCTCGAAAATGGCCGCCAGCGCCAAAGGGTTAAAAACTATTTACTTTTTTGTGAATCCTAGCACTATTCTGCATATACACCAATGTATCCTGAAAATTTTAGTTTCTTTTACTGAAATTTTTTGATGATATATATATATATATATATATATATATATATATATATATATATATATATATATATATATATATATATATATATATATATAATATATATATTTATATTATATATATATATATATATATATATATATATATATATATATATATATATATATATATATATATATATATATATATATATATATATATATTGATTACAACATTAGTAATATAATACGAAGAAAATTTGTTCAACATTTTCAAGAGTATTGTTTTCTTTTTTTTAAATAAAATTATGTTTTGTTCGACTAATTTATGTTTTTCCCTTTTTCGGTGTGTACGTTTTATGAGGGATAGAGTCATAAAACGTTGCCCATACCATGGGCAAGTAGTTTTACTTTGATGTTTTCCGTCTGTAATCAAATCCTGAAAATTCGTAGATGTGAATTCCAATATGTATGCATTTGAATTACATGTTGGGTTTTGTGACATCTGTTAGGGATTACAAAATTCGTAGGTGTGAATTTTCGGTACGTGCTGGGTTTTGTGACATCTGTTCAGGAGCTACATAGTTTCGAGACAGTGTCCCAGCCCTAGTAGAAGTTGAGCCTAGTATAGTGCGATAGTTTGCCCGGTGCAGTAGTTAATAGTGCGAGAAATTCTTACGGAAAAAAATAAATAAATAGTGTTAATAGGAAAAGACTTAAGGTGAGTAGGCTCACTAAGTTTAGTTAATTTTGTTTGGTGTTTGGTAGTTTTGTTGGTGTTTTAATATGAAAGGTGGTTCGGCGTTGTGGATGAATTTTAGTTAGTAAAAAGGGGAGCAGTTGTGTCTGTGTTGGACGGGTCACGGTTCGGGTGGCGATGAGTCGCTACTGTGTGTGTGTCCCGCCCTGGTTCGACCAACTGTTGCTTTGCGTCCCCAATCGAAGGACCAGCTTTGTGTGTGTTAAGTGGATCATGGTTCGGGCGGCGAAAAATCGCTGCTGTGTGTTTGATCCACTTTGGTTCGGCAAGCTGATGCCTGAAGGGTATTTAAAATAAATAAACTTATTTAGTGATTGGTTCGTGTCCACCACGCTGTCCACCCTTATCAATTAACAAGACTTAGGCTTATCCTTATTTTACAGATGGTGAAAGCTCCTTGACGACTGGGCGGTTTCGGTACGCGGAGGTAATTTTCAAAATGAAAAGTATTTTCTATAAAAAAAAAATAAAAAAAAAAAAATTTGGTCTTACAGTAAAAACCAAAGATGGATCCTTTTGGAATTATGGATCTCAGAAAAAGACGAAAAGATATGAAGCAGTTCTTGATGACTGTAAAGGACAAGTTGAAAAAGCAAAAGAAAACCAAAGACATTTTAGCAGCAGTAAACTAGTGGTTTTCAGAACATTCAGAACATTCATGCAACTTAAGCTAGACATCGGAATCGGAGCTTTGATTTGGATGAATGTAGTGATTATGAAAAACTCAATTCAAAATTTGATGTATTTTTCTGTTTTAAGTAGAATTATGTTTTTAGCTAAAACAATAGGCACATCATTTTAATCGGTAAGCCTTGATTTTTTGTTCGTGTTATTTGTATGCAGATAGCATGGAGTTTCCAATATGAGCTAAAAAACTTTCCCTGATGAAGATACCTTTTAAAACCTTTTAATGAATTTTGAAGAGCAAATATAATATCATTGTCAGCAAGCATATCCAAAAAAAGCAAATAATTCAATATTCATAATAGTGCTTTAGTATACTAATTCTTAAACAGCATACTAATTCTTAAACAAACCATGTTCTTCTCGAAAAAGGGATGCTCGCGTCACGAACAACCATTAAGTCAATTAAGAAATCACTATTCTGTAGGGTGATGGCAGGGCCGTTGTAACATCCGGCTTATGTGATATAATAGTCAGATGCTTACAGTCTAGCGGGTAAGCTAGCGAAGTAAATTATAGATAACGAAAGAAAGGAAAATGCATCGCCAACGACACCAGATAAAATTCAGTAATCTATAAGGGGCTCATCATTTATAGGCGGAAAGCTACACGTAGCTTTCCGTCTTTAAGTGATGGGGGCCTTATCGATTACTGGGAGCAATAATTTACTGACAACAAACGGGGCCAAAATGTTCACTCTAGCCTGGATATGGTTCCCTGAAAGCCCAAGAAGATCCCGCCGCACTTACCCTCCTCCTCATGCACAGCAACCGCTGTCCAGCAATGACCTGGAAAATAAGACAATTTATCACAAAGCAACGTATTCCAGATAGAACATATCAGGTACACTTATTTGATTGATTGCAGCCCGACACGTAAACAACCCGCGACACTTCTAAACGTAAAATTGAGAATCGTTTGAACTGGCTGATAAACCAATGCTCACACGATCAAGGGTTCGGTCCATCCAATGTATGATGGCTAGTGCCTCGGGTGGCAGATGTGGGCCCGGAATTAGACGTACCAGAGCCGCACTTGTCAAGATTTGACTGTTAAAAGGAACCACTACTCGAATAGAAATTAATTGTGGGGAGAAAAATGTTCGGTCATTCCATTTCAGGACTGCAAGACGGCGGTTAGTTAACGAGGAGTATTCCACCTATACAGGTATCGATGGATCGATTCATTTGAGTAAACAGAGATGACCAGAATAGTTTTTTTAAAACATGTTTAGCACATTTTACACTACCAGTTGAATTAAGATAGCAATGCTTCACAGCATTTGACGAAAATTGACAATAAGAGTTGCTTAGCGTGGATGGTCACTTTTCATAAAGTAAATGCCAGAGAAACACATGCGTGAGAAGCCAATTTAATTATTTTATTCTAATCAGCTAAGTTCCAAACTTTTTTATACAAATCCTCCGCCAACGCTATGATGCGACTGATAATGGAGACCTGGTATTTCGCCTATTTATCTGTTCTTAAGACAATACAAAATTAATAAGTAAAACAACGAGCATATGATTGACCTCGAACCCGCAAGTAGTAGATTACTGCCTCAGATTGCGGCCTTATTCATAAGCATCAGTTGACGATCGAAATAAATCAGCTAGTTTAGTGAATGGGTCTTCCATACAGTTCCAATCTTTTATGCGATGTGAGCTATGTGTTTATACTTCTGCTCCTCACAATTCTCCGAACTAGAGAAAAACGGTTCTTCTACTCTAAGCTATTTTGTGAATCTGTGTAGAGCATTGATATCTGTTTGGTGGGACATAAAAAGGTTGAGCCATTTTGAAATTTAGAGTCTCCCCTAAACAATAACCAAGTAAAACTTCTGCTAGCAGTATGAGCGGGTTACGCAAAGCCTAAAAAAGTCATGGCATAGCACAATTTAAAGATGGTTGAATGGTGCTCTGCCATCGAGATACTGCTCGCACATAAACCGCGGGCATAGAAATACAAAGACTAACGAACAGGTCCCACTAATCCTGTTTGTCAGACATTGATTCTTTCGGTTATCGTTTTTCTTCCAGATTTCAACATAGTGTGTATTGAAAAAAAATAATGATATAGATGTATTGAAAGTCTTCTAGAGTAGAAAATGGAAGATAAAAAATAAAAAGAAGAAAAACTAAATATATTTTAGGTCAAATATATGGGCGTATCTGATTTTTGAAAGGTAAAATGAGAAAATAGGAAAGCGTATTGTACATAAGATTACCTTAAATTTTCGCTTCATTTTATTCACTACCACTGACTTTGTATAAAACTAGAATGATATCAAAATGCAATAGCTAGTGGTTCTAGTTAAGTGCAAGATTATCGGTTCAAGCACACAGGGTAAGCTACTTAGCTGCCTTTCCATGTATTACTAATTACTTCATTCAGAGCCAAATAGCGTCAAAAAATCTTGTGTAATATTATTTTAAATGATATTAAACAATATCTGGCTAAATATAAAAATAGGTGCAAAAAAAACTCTAGCGCACCTGAACCGCTAGAAACACTAATGTTCGAAGAACAGTAGAAGAATCGTGCAGGTTTTGAGTGCATATTCCACCACATGTGCTGCTTATTACGGCCAAACTGTTTCAAATACCACGTTTTACTTTGGTCTCAAGAATGCATTATAACTCATATGGTGGAAGGTTTCAGATATTACCACTTGCATGAATTTCAACGTTTATGAGAGCAAAACACGGGTTAATTATATTCGTTATCAGTTGCTTATTTCACATAATTTTGAAAGCAGCATCTCATATAACATCAATGAAGAAAATGCTCAGTGCCTGCAGCACTGTAACTGAAGTTGGTGTTTGGGGCTGCGATCCGAAAAATTTGCAGAACTTTGGGAATTGAAACATTGGTTATTTATTTTCATTGTAAATGTTTCCGATATGAATACTAACTGTAAGCATTTATTGATACAAAAGTAGCACAACTGACTCGTGCTGGCAACCTTCTGCCAGTATCAAAGCCAAGAATATATCAAATCTGCTTCACGTTGTTTAATTACATTCGAAGTTATAGGAGTATAAAGAAATTAAGGGTTACCTGCAGCGAGTTTTTCCAAATAATCGAAAACTTAACATTTTCTATTTATTGTCACTACAATATCATTACCATATGAAAATTCTACGAAAAAACCGCTTAATAAAGATATTGCAATTAAACACAAAACCAACAATAGCTGGCAGCCCTATCATGGCTTTTCAACCAAATTTGTCCTGAAATATGTTTATGGTAGGTTTCATTAATTGTATTTCATCATTAATCGTATTGATTTCATGACTGCACTGGAAGTTATAGGGCAAAACGTTTTATTTTACTGAAACCAAAAGACACAAAACCAAACAAACAAAAAAAACAAAACCAAAGACACAAAAATTACCATAGCTATCAGCACCAATCGAATTTTTCAACCAAATTTCCACCAAACAGAGTTTAGAGTAAGGTTCAGCTACTGTGTCAATTTCATGAAAATCTGGTAACTAATTCACATTTCATAGGGCAAAAAGCAAATTTTTTTTCTTTGTAATTTTTCAAGATGGCACCACTGGCATAGAGTTACCCACAATTCAAAATCGCTTCTATCAGATCTGGTCCTAGTTAAGTCCAATGCATTCTGTAAATTTCAATTCTATCTGATTATTGGTTCTTGAGTTCTCGTGAACAGAAGTTTTTGATGCTAAAAATATAGGTTAACTGGGAGAGGGTTACCATTCTTGTCCGACATTCAATTTTCAAAACTTTACTTTGAACGTGTAGATAAAACATAAGATTTGTATACAGATTGGTTTTATTGTAAGAAACGGACATTTTTTTGAATACTCGATCGTTTGAATGTTTTCACTTCCAATTTTTATTTCTTCAAATTTTACACACAAAAATTATCATAGCTGGCAGTTCCAACCGAATTTTTCGACCAAATTTCAATTATACATGGTTTAAAGTAAGGTCTAGGTACTGTATGAATTTCGTCAAAATCGAACGACTGAATAAGAATTTATAGGGCTAAAAGCAGTTATCTTTTTCAGTGATTTTTCAAGATGGCACCACTGACACAGAATCGCCCGCATTTCAAAATCACTTCTATCAGACCTGGTCCTATTTAAAACCAATACATTCTGCAAATTTCAATAATTTCTGCTCATCGGATCGTGAGTTTCCGTGAACAGACGTTTTTGAGGCTAAAAATATAGGTAAATTGGGCAAGGGTTACCAGGCGTGCCCGTTATACCATATCAAATTTTATTTTTTGTCTATGTAAACAAAGCACAAGATTTACATATGAGTGGCTTTTTTTTAAAGAAGCGGCATTTTTTCAAGAGAGACGATGATTTGGAGGTTTTCACTTTCAAAGCCTGCTCTAGCTACAGGGTTGCCAGCACGCTCAATAAAAGCTACAGAAATCTACAACTTAATAATGCAAATATGTTCTGAAAATTTCGTAATAATTGAATAGCTTCGTCAAAAGTTATCGCAATTTAAAAATTTTCAAATTTTCCCGTTCTCTTTTTAGGCACCCAGCGCACACATGGGGTTAAAAAATTCCAAAACATTATCTTATTCACATGTAAAACATGTTCGAAATTTATTTCGTCAACTTCATTTTTGCGAAAATTATTTTTGTACGAAATAATAGGTATATTAAAAATATCACTTAAACGGCCGCCCGCGCCAAAAGGTTAACAATAGCTGACATTTAGTGAGACGTGGACCTATTCTGCATACACACCAATGTATCCTGAAAGTTTCAGCTCAATCGGATGGCGCGTTCTCGAGATTATCTCCCTGAAATTTTTTGATGATATATATATATATATATATATATATATATATATATATATATATATATATATATATATATATGTATATATATATATATATATATATATATATATATATATATATATATATATATATATATATATATATATATATATATATATATATATATATATATATATATATGGAAATATGAATTTTTGGCCGAATCGATTTTAATACTAATGTTCTTCGAACATTAGTAAAAACTGCTAAAAACTTCATTTAAAGTGCTAAATTAGTTTTTTGTTTTGACGTTAGCAAAATTTTAACGAGGCAAACTATCTTGTGTGTAATATTATCATAATATCAAGGCTCCAACTCGTTGCTATGGCTCGTAAAAAATTTATTAATTTTAAATTTATGTTTCAACTTTTATTTTTTACAGATATAGTAAGTACTACCCTGATGAATAATTTCACTCATTTCATATTTAGATTATAATTTGTTCTTATTAGCAAATTTTAATTTTATACATAAAAAGCTGTCAACTTCACGTAATTCTCTTCTGGGATTTTATGCCTTGTTTTTCATCTTGGTTTCGCTAATCGATTCATTTGCATTTTAACAAAGATTTGAATCTGTTCATTACACTTTCCCTGTACTCAAAGCCGCACGTTTATCTTCATTCAAAAACGTCCTCGAACAAATGCAATATTTTACGAACAATGTCCAGAGATTTGTTTGTCGTTCCATCGGTCACTATATCCGTTCGGTCGTCCGTTCTCGTTAATTTATCTGTATCAGTTTGCTATGTTTGTTTCATCTATATATTTTGTCTTGGAAACAAACAACCTTCAGGATACGTGTGGTATGCAGCGGTCGAAGTTATTTATCGTTTTGAGTTCCAAGTCCGGACGTCAACATGACACTTGAAACTGGACAGTAAAGGAAATATCAAGTTGGAACTAAGGGAAGTGGATCATAGAACTCGTCCTCGAGATAAGAGATATAATGCAGCGTGTGTGCTTGGAATTCGATTTCACAATGACACATATGTACACGGAAGTTTTCTCAAGGGAAATATGTTGAGAGTGAGAGCTGAAATCTTTCGAGCTGATGACGAAAGAAAATGTTATGAATGGTGGAGCAGCATGTCAGCAGTCATGAAAGCAGATTTATAGTGATTCGAATTGTGAATGCATATGCATCTTGGGATGCAATGTAGAAGCGAAATAATACGTAAAAGAAAAATATTGTTTTCCTGGAAAATGAATGCAAGCAAGTGCATCTGTTCATTGTCATGGATGAGTTGGTATCATGCATTTTAGATTTTATTCATTTAAAACTACTTGTTACTGTTCGAAAGAGGATTTAAAATGAAAGGTTTTGTTAAAATGCTTCATTGTATTGGAAATAGATTGCTTTTGTATGTAGGTAAATAGTATGCTTCTGAAGGATAAGTTTTTTAAATCAGTAATCCATTTATACTTGTGCAACGTAAATACCTCTGCTCATATTTTATGGTAAATTTGAAGCAATTTTGGTGATGTTGTTTTTTAGTTAATGGAATAAACCTGAGACCGAATGCACATCATCACCTGAGAGAAGCGTCAATCCGACATCTCCTTTTTCATTGTCCGGTGCTGGGGAAAGCTGGGTGACACCAGAACTTGCACACCAGAACTTGAAGGATACCTTTCATTTTACAAAAATGTATATGGCCTTTGTTGATCACTTGGACTGAGCCTGTAAGCTCCACGTCCTTTTTTCGTATCGTAACGAATCAATAGGTTTTTGCGTAAACTAGTGTCAGCCAAGAAGACATAGCCTAAATATTCATCATCTGCAATTCATCGCCAGACACAAATATATAAAATTTTGTGTTTGGTGTTGCAATTTTTTCAGCTTCTAAGTGCACTCAATTAATTATCTGTCAATTGTTTATCGGTTCTAGTGTTTTTTTTCTAGTACACCTCCTTTCCGCCAAAATTTCTAGAAATTTTATTCTTCTCTGAATGTTAAGAATTGATATCAATAATGTGATTTATGTAAACTCTTTATCAGGTGTGTTAGATTGTCAATAGATGTTCTTCATAGATGTTTAAGTACGTATTGTCAATCTTCCTGTTAGGAGTTTACTATATATGTATATCAAAATAATAAGTAATATATCAAAAGAAAATAGATAGGGATTATAGGTTAGGCCTTGAGACACATGAAGATAAATCAATATTGCGGAGAACTAGCTTTATAAAAGTTTTATGTTTTTAAGATACACAAAGAATTCAACAAGATATTTGCGTGTTGCATGTTTTATGCCAGAATAAACAGAATATTTGAAAGGAATTCGTGTATACCAACTCAACCGTTAGTTCCACAATATGCAGTCACTTAAATGTTTTGAAACATTCAACAAGTATTAGTGAATATTAAAAACTTCTTTGAAATATTCCGCTGAAACCAGGTATGTATGAATATTAAGACAAACCAAATCATGTTGAAATGTCCAATATTTTTCTTCAGTTGCAATCCAAAACGTCTTTCAAAGCTCGGAGTAAGAAAAGTCGGGCGCGAATCATACCCAAGTGAATGATGAACGTAAGCATTTTATCTGTTTCTCAAAAATGTACTATAACGCTCGATGAAATACACACAAAACACCGGTTCTCAGAAATATTCTAGATATTCGACTCTTCCATTGCATTCCGCTCCACTTACGTCATTTTCACCAACGAATCGGATGCTCAGTCGAGACAAGGCAGCAGTTTCAGCGTATTCAACGGGATAGATCGTTTTAATCTGCATTTCACCGCCGTTATTCTGTCCTGTACAATCCTCGATACTGCCATTCAGTTGCGTCATATTCATCCTTGGAGATAAATTTCAACGTAAGCGGTAACCAGATAAAAAGGATTCTCTCCGTTTTCAAGTGTTGGCCACCGGCAAGAGTACAAGAGTATTTCGCAATTGTGGGTATCCATCCATACATCCAACCGTTGTGAACTACTGTAGATTATTTTGTACATGGGAAAACATGAACGTGGAAAATGCCCTCTGAAAAAAATGAAAAAAAAACCCGGAAAAATGTGCTGTAGGCATCATAAGGCAACTAAATGTATTTTGAACATCACAGCCAGGGAAGAGCAGAGATGCAAGATGCGAGGCAGCAGAAAATTGAAAACTCGAGCGCAAAGTGCTTACAATAACTCAATGTTGGACAGCATGAAAATAAATACTGATGTAAATTGCAAAAGGAGAGTCTTGCTTTTGCGAAATTATCTTGCTTTTGAGTGGTGGTGCTGGCGGGATGATGCAGAGAGCCGCATAAGCTTAGATTTTAAGCCTTTTGCGGTCCAGCTGTTGGAAACATATGGCAAAAAGTCAATGGAATCGCATTTACAATTGGTGAAAAAGCAAAAAATATGTTTATGTATTTTGTAGCACTTTCAGTTCATTTATCTTACGATGGTTCAATATGTTCATTCAAGCAAGTTCTAGGCTTAATATAAGTGAATAAACGCATTTGGAGCGTTTAGAATTTGAGAGAGAGAGAGAGAGAGAGAGAGAGAGAGAGAAATTAGTTTAATTTTTTGCTTTGGCCAAAAGAAAGCTCCAACTGAATGATTTTCGAAAAAATGCTATGTAGGATTGCATTGCAAAAGCTTACATTTAGTTTAAAAAGTCATATTGAACTATTTAACAAATGTAAGCTTTCGACTAAACAGGTTTTTTTTTTATATTTCATAGGAACACATTCATCACTCAAAAGAAAGTAAACGATGAAATGCGAAGAACGTCAGCCAAGAGATTCCGAGAAAACTTATCGAAAATTACACAGCTAACTCCAAAGTGAGTTTTGAAATTCTCAGACCTAGTTGTTCTATTATTGTTATGATGCACATACAATTAAAATATTTGAATTTACTGGTCATAACTATAAAGATATACGATTTCATAGCTCTTTAAGGTACGCTGCGGCTGGAAGCTGAAACTTAAAACTTAAACTGAATCTTATTCAGTTTTAGAATGAACCAGAGTATTATCATACAGCTGCTGCAGTAGGATGCTAAAACTGAAAGCTCTTGCTAAAACTGAAACTCTGTCAAACTGAGCTTTCAGATACTAAAAGTGAGGAATGAACATGTTCATTATTTTCAGTTTTAGTTTTGGCTTCGAAATTTGTTTGTTGCATATTTTGATAGTACATTTTAACAGAAATAAGGGTAATGGCAAAATTCACAGCAGAAGAAGAAGAGATGCTGATAGAGTTCGTGAAGCAGAATGAATTCATTTATAATGTATATCATTCTGAATACCGGAACGTGGAGAGAAGAAATCAGGTTTGGGCGAGATTAGCTGCCGATTTAAAAAAAACATTATTTTCCTTTTTAAAAATATATGCAGTGGGTGAAAAAAGTTAAGACACAAACTCTCAGTAAAACTTATTTTTAATGCTATTTTAATCATAAATTATAGTGGTTTTGCATTCAATTAAAAGTTTTGGTTGTTTACTTTAACAACACTATCCGAAAAACTGGAAATAAAACAAATTTCACAACATTAACTTAAAATTTTTCACTGGTGATCCAAAATAGCGCAAAAAAAGTTAAGGCACAGCGCAGTTTTATCGGAAATTATTTGTAGTTTGCTGGAAAAAAGTACCTTTAAATGTACTTAAAATCATGAAAATCTGATATTTCTATTCAGTCTAGCTTGAAAAAAGTTTGAAAAGTAACATTGAATAACACAATGTCCAACACACACTTTCTTCGTCGATTATTTTGCCGAAACGTATTCATTTTACAATCGCGAACACAAAAAAAAAATACTTTACAGGTTTTGTGTCTATTATATATGTTTTAGTTTGAGCAACCAGCGGCAGCATTTCTTTGCTAAACTAAATCGAAAATGACGTCATTAAGCTTTGCTAACCTGAAAACCGAAATAAGTTTTAGTTTTAGTTTTAGGTTTCAGCTCCCAGCCGCAGCGTACCTTTACCGATATTAGATGACGTGTCGAACAGGTATTATCGTGAAGCTATTCCTATTCCTGTGCAAAATAGCAGATCTGAATGTGAAAGTGATATTACTCTGCGACAGCACCATGATATCAAGGCGGAACATATGACATGAATTGTCAAACAAGGTAAGATGGAAGAATTTATTCACCATTTAAGGTTTTTGAAGCATACTATTTTCATGTTTTATTTATAAATAGTAAGTAAGTATTATTTATAAATAGTAATAATCAGTAATGCTTTGTTTTTCGATTAGAATAAGTTGTCTTTATCATAGTTGTCTTTGCGATTTTTATTTTCACAACCAAATTTTGATAAAATTAAATAATCACGAATTTCCACTAATAGGCTGCTTTCACACTATACGGTTTGCACCGTACAGCGAAAAACCGTACGCTGAAAATCCGAATTAGGCATGTTCACACTATACGGTTTGCACCGTACAGCGAAAAACCGTACGCTGAAATTCCGAATTAGCAGCATGTTCACACTATACGGTTTATGTGCGGTTTTTTTTGTCAAAAGCTCAGTTTGTGATTATATGGTGCACTGTTTAGTTAAAATGACTCGCAAAAAAAACTATTGCATTACGCTCATGGCTATATAACCGTCACCAAAAAAGACCACAACGCAAACGCCATGTTTGGGTGCATCCTATCAACAAAAGGAGAGAAGAAGTGTAGTATTGAGAGAAGAAGTGTAGTATATATATACCTTATTCGAGGATCTAGGGAAAGATGGAAATAAATTCTTCAATTATTATCGAATGTCTATTGCTTTATTTGATGAATTGCAACTAAATTCGCTTGAGATTGCTGACCGTGTAGTTTGAAACCATTTAATGTGAAAGCCTGTACTCATTGACGTGCACCTGTGCGTCTGGTCGCCGTGGATTGCAGTGGCAGTAGACGGCTGCTATACGGTACGGCCAAGGCATTTTGCCGTAACCGTGAAATGTGAAAGAGGCTATACTCTTCTTCACACCACTAGAAAAATGTCGCCGTACGGTTTTTTGCCGTACGGCCGGAATCGCATAATATGAAAGGAGCAATGGTTATATTGGGATGTTGGGCAATTGAGTAATGTTTGTTGTATAAAATGTCATTCCAAATGAATACAGAAAGCACAACCGTCATAAGACTTGATTTATTTTTGGTTCTGGCATAAAAAATACAGTCCAAAAGAAGGGTAGAAATGATTTCATCCATCATTTTCACCGTTTTTCTGTTGATTTGGGTGAATTTCACGCAAATAATTTTTTAGGTTTTTCAATGGACGGCTTTCATGCTTGCATACATGTTCCTTGAGGTGGTCATCCAAAAACAATCGTATATGGATTATAAAATCAGCCAGTGTGATTAAACATTAAAATCAGGCGGCCAGGGAGATGAGAGTGAATAATTTATAATTAATGTTTTAGATGTTGACGCCATTGCCCCATTCTTTTGATACCACACACATCCTTTAAGGATACGTTGTTAATAAGTTTTCGAAAATTTGAAAACTTTTGCGGGTGATAGCTATGGTTGCCAACTCAGTGGATCAAAAATCCGGGAGGAAAATGAAAAAATTAGTGAAAAACAATTTTATTTATTTAACATGATATTTCTTTACACTAGGAGTTGCTTGTAATGCCTTTTGATTTGCAAAGATAAAGTTATAGAATTCTTTTGCATACCTGTATTTCTGATTTTACATGTGCTGAACTGATAAACAACCCTGTTGAGCTAATAAAGAACCCTGTTGAGCAGACAGCGCAGTTGCGCTGATAAACAGGGTAGTTGAATTGATAAACAACCCTGTTAAGCTAACAGCCCAGTTGAGCTGTTTATTGGTTCAAAGATAATCGCTTACGTCATGCGCTGGCCGATAATCGAAGCCACCATGTCCTTATTGCTCAACTTTGCTCCTCTTATTTTCTCCTCTTATTTGCTCCTCTTTTGCTCCTCTTAAGTGCGCCAGAACAGGTATTATATATCGAATGACCACAGTTCGTTTACTACGCTGAAAACACGATCAGCGGCAACATTTGCGAGAGGGATCGATAGAGCGAGTGTAACAAGTTTTTACTAATGTTCGAAGAACATTAGTATTAAAATCGATTCGGCCAAAAATTCATATTTCTATATATATATATATATATATATATATATATATATATATATATATATATATATATATATGTACAAAAAATTTCAGTGAGATAATCTCGGGAACGCACCATCCGATTGAGCTGAAATTTTCAGGATACATTGGTGTATATGCAGAATAGGTCCAGGTCTCTTTAAATGTCAGTTATTGTTAACCTTTTGGCGCCGGCGGCCATTTAAGTGATATTTTTAATATACCTATTATTTCGTACACAAATGATTTTCGCAAAAATAAAGTTAACGAAATAAATTTCTAACGTGTTTTACATATGAATCAGATAATGCTTTGGAATTTTTTAACCCTATGTGTGCGCTGGGTGCCTAAAAAGAGGACGGGAAAATTTGAAAATTTTTAAATTTCGATAACTTTTGACAGAGCTATTCAATCATTACGAAATTTTTAAAACATATTGATATTATTTAGTTGTAGATTTGTGTGGCTTTTAATGAGCGTGCTGGTAACTCTGTAGCTAGAGAAGGCACTGAAAGTGAAAACCTTCAAATCATCGTCTCTCTTGAAAAAATGCCGTTTCTTCAAAAAACAGCCATTCATATGTAAATCTTGTGCTTTGTTTACATAGCCAAAAAAAAAAAAAAAAGTTATGGTATAACGGGCACGCCTGGTAACCCTTGCCCAATTTACCTATATTTTTAGCATCAAAAATTTCTGTTCACGGAAACTCACGATTCGATGAGCAGAATTATTTGAAATTTGCAGAATGTATTGGCCTTAAATAGGACCAGGTCTGATAGAAGTGATTTTGAAATGCGGGCGATTCTGTGCCAGTGGTGCCATCTTGAAAAACCACTAAAAAAGATAACTGTTTTTAGCCCTATAAATTCAGATTCAATCGTTCGATTTTGACGAAACTCACACAATTGCTGGATCTTACTTTAAGCCACGTTTGGTAGAAATTTGGTTGAAAAATTCGGTTGGAGCTGTCAGCTATGATAATTTTGGTGTCTTCATTTAAAAAAAAAAATTTGGAAGTGAAAACATTGAAACCATCGATTATTCAAAAAAATGTCCGTTTCTTACAATAAAACTAATCTGTATATAAATCTTATGTTTTATCTACACGTTCAAAATAAAACTAAATAAATTTCATGTCGGACAAGAACGGTAACCCTCTCCCAGTTAACCTATATTTTTAGCATCAAAAACTTCTGTTCACGGAAACTCACGAACCAATAATCAGATACAGCTAAAATTTACAGAATGCATTGGACTTAAGTAAGACCAGATTTGATAGAAGCGATTTTGAATTGTGGGCAAGTCTGTGCCAGTGGTGCCATCTTGAAAAATTACAAAGAAAAAAACTGCTTTTTGCCCTATGAAATGTGAATAAGTTACCAGATTTTCATGAAATTGACACAGTAGCTAAACCTAACTCTAATCTCTGTTTGATGGAAATTTGGTTGAAAAATTTGATTGGTGCTGCCAGCTATGGTAATTTTTGTGTCTTTGATTTTGAAAATTCGCTCAGGAAAATAAAACTTTTTGCACTATAACTTCCAGTGCAGTCATGAAATCAATACGAATTTCATACAATTAATGAAACCTGTCATAAACATTATTCAGACCAAATTTGGTTGAAAAGCCACTATAGGGTTGCCAGCTATTGTTGGTTTTGTGTTTAATTGTAATATCTTTATTAAGGGGTTAGTCCACTGTTAAACTGCTCCAAATGAACTTTTTTTTTAAACAGCTACCAAAAAAAAAATACTCAAGATATCGATTTGAAATTTTACATGCATCTTTATTGAAGTTAAGAGTTAATATTTTCTTTGGAAAAAATTATTAGAAAACAAAATGGCGGCCGCCCCAATGGATCGCCGCAGCACCACCGAAAAAAAAGCAAATTGCGCCTCGTAAATTCCTGGACAAAATAAGCATCAGTGAACAAATTATCAAAAATAGTTCATTAGTCTTAAGTATAAAGGACTGCACGGGCCTAACTTTAGAGCCCTAAAGCGATAAAAAAAAATGTGGTATACTTTTGAATAAAAAAATTAAAAAAAAAAATTTTTTAATCAATAAAATGTTTCCCAGATCGTCAAAAAAAATTTTTTTGTTCTAAATTTAGGCCCGTGCAGTCCTTTATACTCAAAACTAATGAAATCTTTTTAGTAATTTGCTCACAAACGCTTATTTTGTCCAGGAATTCACGAGGCGCAATTTGCTTTTTTTTTCGGCGGTGCTGCGGCGATCCATTGGGGCGGCCGCCATTTTGTTTTCTAACAATTTTTTCTAATGGAAATGTTAGCTCCTAGCTTTAATAAAGATGTACGTAAAATTTCAAATCGATATCTTGAATAGTTTTTTGTTGGTAGCTGTTTAAAAAAAAGTTCATTTTGAGCAGTTTAACAGTGGACTAACCACTTAAGCGGTTTTATCGTAGAATTTTCAAATGGTAATGATATTGTAGTGACAATAAACAGCAAATATTAAGCTTTCGATCATTTGAAAAAACTCGCTGCAGGTAACCCTAAATTTCTTTATACTCCTATAACTTCGAATGTAATTAAACAACGTGAAGCAGATTTGATATATTCTTGGCTTTGATACTGGCGAAAGGTTGCCAGCACGAGTCGGTTGTGCTACTTTTGTATCAATAAATGCTTACAGTTAGTATTCATACCGGAAACATTTACAATGAAAATAAATAACCGATGTTTCAATTCCCTAAGTTCTGCAAATTTTTCGGATCGCAGCCCCGAACACCAACTTCAGTTACAGTGCTGCAGACACTGAGCATTTTCTTCATTGATGTTATATGAGATACTGCTTTCAAAGTTTGGTGAAATAAGCAACTGATAACGAATATAATTAACAAGTGTTTTTCTTTCATAAACTTTGAAACCCATGCCAGTGGTAATATCTGAAACCTTCTTCCATATGAGTTACAATGCATTCTAGAGACCAAAGTAAAACGTGGCATTTGAAACAGTTTGGCCGTAATAAGTAGCACATGTGGTGGAATATGCACTCAAAACCTGCACGATTCTTCTACTGGTCTTTGATTATTAGTGTTTCTAGCGGTTCAGGTGCGCTAGAGTTTTTTATTTCTTTGCCCGATTCTTCTTTACATTTTTCAAAAAAATTAAGCCAATGCAAGTCTACCCTCTTTGTTTCACTTGCCACAAGGTCATGCACTTCTCGCAGCAAACAGTAATCGTCGTCCAATTTATCCTCATTTATTGGCACGTTTAGAGAAGCACTCAGATCTTTTATTTAATCAATTGCACAGATCTAGTGCAATTCACGAATTTTAAACATTAATGTTGTATTATTTACAAGCATATAAAAGCGAGCATAAAATGTACATAAAATTCGGGAGAATTCAACTGCATTCCGGGAGCCGGGAGATTTTTTAAGTGAACTGTTTTTTCCGCGAAAATCCCGGAATCCCAAGAGAGTTGGCAGCCCTAGTGGTAACCCTGAATTTCTGTGGATCTCTAGAACTTCGTATGCAATCATCGGATCTAAACAACATTCGCAGGGTAGGTTGATTTCAATGTAAGGCAGGTGTGACATATTTTTGCTTTGATGCTAGCGTAGGGTTGCCAGCGTGAGACGTTTTTTGCTAATTTCGTATCAATAAATGGTTACATTAAGTATTCATATCGCGAGCATTAACAATGAAAATAAGTTACCAAAGTTTAAATTTTATAGATTCTAGAAATGTTTTGGTCCCAAACATTTTTAATTTTTTTATCGCAAACATCTTCTATCCCTGTAGCTTTCTACGAGATCGGTACAGTTATTTGATCTTGGCGTGAAGTAATTGTGACAGACTTTTAGTTGCAGTGCTGGTAAAGGGTTGCAAGCACTAAGCATTTGCTTTGTTTATGTTATGTTATGCTGCTTTCAAAGTTTTACAGTGTTTGGTTATCCTAAATCTTGAAATTCATGCAAGATATGCAAAAAAATACAAAAGCAGCCATAGCTGGCAACCCTATGGTTTTTCCCCACTTGATTTCTGCTGAGTATTGTCCACAACAAGTTCAGTTTGCCATATGAATTTCGCTGTGATTCCAAGACTGCACTGAAGCTATAGGGTAAAGAAATTTATTTTCCTGAGCGAATTTTCAAAATTTAAAACACTACTATTACCATAGCTAGCAGTCCTAACCGAATTGTTCAACAAAATATCTAGCAAACAATATTCAGAGTGGGATTCAACTGCTGTGTGAATTTCGTCAACATCTAGTGACTGAATCAGAATTTATAGGGCCAAAATCAGTTATTTTTCTTAGTAATTTTTCAAGATGGCACCACTGGCACAGAATACTCCAAATTTCAAAATTGCTTCTGTCAGACCTGGTCCTATCTAAGGCCAAAATATTCTGTAAATTTCAATCGTATCTGATGATCAAATTCGATTCACATTTAAAACACGCTCCAAATTCATTTCTCTATCCTAATTTTTGCTAAAATTATTTGTCGACGGAATAATAGGTATATTAAAGATAACATTAAAATGGCCACCGGCGCCAGAGGGTTACACATAATTCACATTTGGTGAGACTTGAACCTATTCTGTGTATACACCAATGTATCCTGGAAATTTGAGTTCAATCGGATGATATATATATATATTTTATTGATTACAACAGTAGTAAAAACTAAAGATGGATCCTTTGGAAGAATATATATATATATATATATATATATATATATATATATATATATATATATATATATATATATATATATATATATATATATATATATATATATATATATATGTATATATATATATATATATATATATATATATATATATATATATATATATATATATATATATATATATATATATATATATATATATATATATATATATATATATATATGAAACTACGATTTTTGGGTCGAATTGATTTTAATATAAATGTTCTTTGAACGTTCGTAATTACTTTTCTCTTAATTTTGTTCAAATTAATTTATTTTAATTTAATTTTCAAAACTTTTTTTCATCCAAGATTTTTAACGATTTTCTGGATGCCGCCAGTGTATTCAAAACGTTCAAAATTACATCTCTCGCAAAAGTAGGACTACAGTAGATAGGAGTCCATAGAAAAATGATGGGCGATAGTGAGCTTGGCATGCACAGAATCTTGTTATTAGCCAACATGAAACACGTAATATGAACTTCGTGACTAGAATAGATAAGATTCATTTCATGTTGCGGTTGGCTGTATAGAAATAATTTAGCGATTTATTCTTATTGTGCCTGAGGTAGACAAGTATTATGGCGAATAATAATGAAAGTGTCAGTTTCATGGTATTTAGAAAACATGACCTATGCTGATTTTTTCTCATGACAAATTAGAAATATTAGTATAGAAACGTGAATATGAAAGTGACAAAGAAAGCGCATTACATCGTGTTTTGGTGCTCTAAGTGAATGATAGATGAAATAATTATAGTTCCGAAAAAACCTCTAGCGCAACAGAACCGCTAGAAACACTAATACTCGATGAACAGTAGAGGAATCGTGCAAGTTCTTTTAAAGTCAAAGTCAAACATTTGTTACTTATATTCATTATCGATTGCTTATCTAACAGAACGTTGAAAGCAGCATCTTCCGCAACGTAAATGAAAAATGATAAGTGCTTCCAAAACTTTGCCAGCACTGTAACTAAATGTCGACCACCTCTTTGAATCTCATGGAACAAAAAGCTTAATTTTGCTGAGCGAATTTTTAAATACAATACACTCAAATTTCCGCCATTGTCAGGACTAGTCTAATTTTTTGACGAAATTTCTACCAGATTTGTTTCAGAGTAAACTTCAGCTAATGTATGAATTTCGTCCAAATGAGATGAGTATATTGGAATTTTTAGGGCAAAATGCAGTTTCTTTTCTTATTGACTTTCAAGATGGTCACACTGCTCATATTTCCAAAACTTTCCAATTAGACCTGGTCCTACTCAAAACCAATACACTCTGTGAATTTCAGCTGTATCTGAATATTGGGCTATGAGTTTTCGTGAACAGAAGTTTTTGATGCTAGATATATAGGTGAATTGGGGAAAGGTTACCGTTCTTGAAATGATATATCAAAATGTTTACTTTGGTTGTGTAGACAAAGTATAAGATTTAAATATGAGCCGTTTTTTCCAAAAAACGAAATTTTTTCTGAAGAGTCGATGTTTTGAAGGCTTTCACTTTCAGTGTTTGCCGTAGCTACGGAGTTGCCAGCACGATCATTAAAAAACTGGGTAAGTAAACAACTAAGTAACAATATTATATCCTGTATGTTTTATAATAACTTGACCACAGTCAAAAGCTATCGCAATTAATAATTTTTCAAATTTTTCCGATTTTATTTTAGGTACTTACAGAGAGCACACAGAGAGTCAAAAAATCTAAAATGTTTTAACATTCACAGTTGAAACAAATTCGAAACTCATTTCATTAAGTTAGTTTTTTTGAAAGCTACTTGTTGATAACATCATAGGGATATTGAAAATATTACTAAAATGGCCACCGATGTCAAAGAGTTAAGGACAATTATCATTAGACAAAATCTAGACCTTTTCTACATATACACCAATGCATCCTGAAAAACAGATGTTGCGTTCCCAAGAAATAGCTAAAAAAAATTTTTGCTGATGTACATATATAAATACACATTTATGGAAATCCGAATTTTTGGCGAAAGTGATGTTATTAGTAATGTTATTCAAACATTAGCCAAAATAATTGTTGGCTGCCCACAATCAACTTTAAGCGGGGCAATGGATGATTTTCCATGCATAACAAGCTCAGGACTGACGACAATTCCGGTCATTTTCGATATTTCCGATTTTAAATGTGAGTTTTTTTCAAAATAAATCGGTAGTACTAATTCCATTGTTGTCATTTTTGTATCAAAACAGTGAATATGCCATTTCATCTGGTTATTTCTTTGTACTTTGTTCGTTTGTGAAATTCCTTTTTTTTCCTGTTATAAAATATTATAACAAATTTAATATTCATTTATTCAGAATAATTTAGTATACATTGCAGAATGATTATGCTCTTCAACTGTCCTTTGTTGATTCCGATACACGCAATGATTACTGTGGCGAATTTTCGAAGAACCCAACCAACAACACAGCACAATAGCAAAATTTGACTTATATTTAACCGTTCGCGGAAGTTTTTTTAACAAACACAGAACATTTACTGCCGATTATTATTACTCTCCATAAAAATACATAATTGATTGCTAGCCAGTGCAGTTCACCATTTGATTACTTTGCACTTACTGTTCAATGTTTCATTTTTTCCATTTTTAATATGGCTCAAATTCTAATCAACAAACTTATAAGTAAACCAGAATTAATAAAAAGTAATAGTGTTATCCACTTAGGCACCATTTTAAACATGGTTGAATGATTAAGAATGTTTATTTTACATTATTGTTTATTATAACTTCAACAATTTTCGAACGACAAAATCTTTAATCCTACCTTTCGAACAAAATAAGAATGTACAACACGAAGTCATACCATCTTCAATTCCCACTTGGACTTCCGAATACCTCAACACTAGCTCAAATTTCACAACAGT
>OX376374.1:59296702-59434948 GCA_947369275.1 Nemotelus nigrinus | reverse complement strand
AAAAAAAAAACGCCTAATAATGTAAAACGAGAATTGAGAATTGTTTGCCATTTTTTAACACTTAGACCTGCAATGGGACTCAACAGCTTTAGGCGTGTTTTCTGCTTCTCTATCCTTAAAATGCATCTTTTATTGTTGGGTCGGTGATTGAAACGTTATCTTTATTTAAATATTGTTAATGAGTGGTTTTAAGGAAATTTTGTTTTTTTCGAAAGACAAACCAAACTTGGATAGGTACAAAGAAAAATATTCATAATAAAAAGTGAATAACATAAAGTGTTTATTAAATTTCTATTTAAATTTAAATCACCCCCTTATTTCATCCCTCGTCAATTCAATTCGTTTTCATAAACGTAAAAAGTTTACATCCATGGCTTTAAAAAGCATATATACTCAGTAAAAAGTATTCGATGTAGTCGGTGTCCCCATTAGAAAAAATTGATACACAAACAAATCGATTTAAATATTCAACTTGTAAACTGCAAGTCAAATAATCTCGTTTCTGCAAAGCCACGGTAATGTTGAAAAACAAACTGATGCAACTCCCATATTTATGAAACACTTGCTAAAGAAAGTGTCATTGATGAAAAGTGCAATGCATGAAAAATCCATTCAATTCCAAGTTCTTTCAAAGGATCATACTAGAAAGATAATTGAATTTATCGAAAAAATTCAAATGTCACAAGGTTTCCTTGAAACTTTCTCGTGCATGGAATTTTCACCAAACTCTATCGCTACAGTAAAAATTGAATATTTTTTTACAAAAAGAAAATGAGATAAAGTTTCCATTGAAAGTAAGTACGTACCTACTCGTATCCATGTATATTGCTTTCGTTCCATCGTTAGTCGGTTGGAACTTGTTTAAAGCTATAAAGTTGGCACTCATTCTTTGCAAGTTTTTTCTAGAACAGTATTACTATATGGACATCATAAGTAAAACTAATATCCAGGGCTAAGTTTATTCATTGAACAATAATTTTGTGCAAGTTTCATCCTTGCAGTGTGCGGATGGATACATTTAGTTGTGAAGCTGTCATTAAATAAAGCGAAATAAATAATAAGTAGTAAGGCTTATGTTGAAATATATACATAAAAAACTTCCCCGATGCTGTTTATGAGAATCTTAAGCTTGTCAGTTAATGTTTATGTTAAGCCATAGCTTTATGTACGCCCAATTATGAAAGCGATATAAAAGTCCAAGTTTTTTGAATGAAAGAAAGAGCTGCAAATTTGAAAAATGTAACAATAAAAGTTAGATGACTGCTCCAAAAGTCGGCCACCTTGCTCCAAAAGTCGGTCAGTTCCAACTAATTTTTGTTTAATCCTTTTTTTATATCATAAGAAACGTTAAACTCGTTGAAATGCTACCATAAGAAGGTACAGTGACATAGTTCCAGATAATGCACTCTAAGTTTCATTTCAACGAGACTAATTCTTGTTATGAGATAAAAAAGGATTTAACGGCCGACTTTTGGAGCAGGCCGACATAAGGAGCATTTGCTTTTTATAAATTTCACATAAAATGAAAAAAATTAGTTAAATGTGGTCAGAAACTAATTGACAGCACTCATTCCTTAAATAGAACAGTAAGCGGTTTCGAAAAACCTAGAATTGTGGATGCTTCATGTTCCTGAACTATCCACTTTTAATTTAGAGCCGGATGTACATACTTTCAACATCATGGTTCAAGTATTCATTCAAATGGAAATTAATATATTTCGGAATGTCTTCAGTATCGTCAAAACTAAAGTACCAATGATTTTGCCATTCCAGAGCCACTTTTTAACATTTCTGCCTTGACGTCCAACATTATGAAATAACATTAAAATCAGCATGACCCGTATAAAAAGGAATTTTTAATTTTATGTCACATTCAAAGGGTATCTGATGCAAACAGGTGAATTTTATTCAAGAGGATGCTTCGTCTCAATTCAAAAATTATCCCATATTCGATTTTTTCATTTTAGTGCATAATGCAATACTATGAAAATTAATTGCCTGCTTTCAATTGATAAAGTATAAATGTGAAGGGCCATTGGAATTTCAGGAGGGGACGCTCTTCCTATACGACAACACGAGTTGCAAGTTATACAGTGTGTAATATGATTCACAAAAAATTTTTTGAATTCATATAAAATTTAGCACAATTATAAACAGAATTGTAGAATGTATCAAAAAAGTTTGATAAAAGAATAGTGTCACTGTATTTTTTTTCGAACACTTTGCTTTAGGCATGTTTCACACGAACGAGGTTTATTTGGTTTGGTTCATTTTCTGCTCGTTTTCGGTCGCTGCCTATTTCTGCTCGTTTTCTGCTCGTTTTCGGTCCTCCTTGTATCTCTTCACTCTCCACTAATCCTCTTGAAGTTGAATTCCTTATATGTTCCCTTGATTCTTGTTACTCTGATTCTTGACCTGATGGCCTTCCTAATTTTTTTTTGAAAAATCTTGCTTCTTCTTTATACGTCCACCTACCAATTTTATTCAATTTAAGTCTTTGTTCTGGTAAATTTCCTTCCTCCTGGAAGCTGGCAAGCATTTTCCCTTTTTTCAAATCTGGTGAACGCAATGTTGCCTCAAATTATCGTCCAATTTCTATCCTTCACTGTTTCTCAAAAGTAATTGAACGTTTTGTGTTTAACAAAATTTATGACTCTCTAAAGTATACTTTCGTACCTCAGCAACATGGTTTTATTAAAGGTCGGTCCACATCTACGAATCTTATTGAATTTACTCATGCTGTGGCCTCGGCGTTAGATCAGAACTCTCAAGTTGATGCTGTATATACTGATTTTTCTAAAGCTTTTGACTCTGTCAATTTGGCATCACTATGGCATCTGTGAACCTTTACTTTCTTGGAAATCTTCGTTTTCGACTAGTCGCACTTGTTTTGTCTCTCTTTTTGGCGTTTCGTCCTTGCCATTTTCGCCCTCTTCTGGGGAACCTCAAGATTCTATATTAGGACCGCTATTATTCAACCTCTTCATCTATGATCTTCCTATGATTCTATCGTCATCTTGTTTGATCTATGCAGATGACTTAAAATTATTTTGAGTAATCAATAGCTCATATGATCATCTACTTCTTCAGGATGATCTGAACTCTCTTACTGATTGGTGTAACTCTAACTGCCTACCGTTAAATGTTTCTAAGTGTTTTGCCATGTTTTATGCTCTGAAATCCCAGACTAATACCTTTCCTTACTTTCTATGTGAATCCGTCCTTGTCTCTGTGGATTATTTTACTGATCTGGGAGTAACCTTTGATCGTAAACTTAAATTTAATATCCATGTTCGTAACATTACTAGTAGTACTTCGCAGATTGCTGGCCTTGCTATACGTTCCTGTCACAATTCTTTTAATATTTTTACTTGTGTTAAAATATTTGTTACCTTTGTTCGATCCAAACTTGAATACTGTACTCAAGTTTGGTCTCCTCGTTTTGCTTATCTTTCCGATGCCTTTGAATCTGTTCAACGGAGGTTCAGTCGCACCCTACTCTTAAAATATAATCTTCCTTACATGCCTTATGATGAACGCTTATCGCTCCTTAATCTCCCTCCCCTCGCAAAGCGCAGAGTTTTCCTTGATGAATGCTTTCTTTTCAAAATTTGCCGTGGCCATCTGAGCTCATCTATTGCATCGTTGATTATTGAACGGAAGTGTGAGAGGCAAATTAGGTCCTCCGTTGTCTTTGATGTACCATTTGCCCGTACTGAAACTTACTTTCATTATCCTGTTTTGCGCCTATTGCGTACCCATAATGGCCTCCAACTTGGTCCTATTCCACACTCTATTGCCACCTTTAAAAGAAGTGTTCGCAACACAATATTTGCTGATGTTTAATATTATTTATATTTTTATTCGATTCTTGTTTTTCATATCTTAATTTTCTCAATTTTTTAGTACTAAGCTATTCTATTTGTAATTGGGCTTTTTGCCTGTTAATGGATTACTTAAATAAATAAATAAATAAAGTGTGAAACGATAATTCGGTTTCTATTCGGCTCATAACAGAAACGGTATAGCATCGAATAGGTTTCATCAGGTTTTTATAAGGTCTGAATTCGTGTCCAGGGAACAGAAAGCACACGCACGGTTTAGTTTCGGTTGTAACCTCATTAGATCATTTGTATTTCTTTAAAATTAATAAGTTATCAGTTTGGATTTATTTATTTGAAATATTTAGACGTTTTACTCAATTAATTTAGTCAGTTTTAGTTAGTTTTATTATTAACTCTGATTTTTTGAAATTACCAGTCGCAGTTTTTCTGATAAAATGATCGATTTACCAGATGTTAATGTGAATCGGCTGATTTGGGTAGTGCAATCTGAAGAAGTGCTGTAGGACAAAACTTGTGCAAAATATAAAGATAAATTTAAGACGCAGAAAACATGGAAAAACGAATGTTAGGAAATGTTTGAAGACTTTTATGAATTTGACGTCACTACGCAAAGTTAAGGAAGAAAACACAAAACCTAATATGAACCGTGTATATGTGAAGGAATTTCGTGCGATTCAGTTTATTTTCGGTAACAACCGAAAACAAACCGAACCGAATGGAACCTCGTACGTGTGAAACAAGTCTAGCGATAGAGCTTGAGTTTGTATTGATAGCACCTACTGATTCGTTTAAATTGAAAGTTCGAGTCTAAGCCCAGCATTCATCGAGTGCAGTTAGTGCAGTGTACGACTTGTGTAGTTTATTCGCTACTTTTTACTCAGCTCTTGCTCAGAGCTCCGATCTTTCTTTGATTTGTTCCCCCAAAAGTCTTTTTCCATTAATAAAAGTGAAAACTAGTGTGCGAAGTGTGGAAAAACGCAAACGGGATAATTTTCCTAGTGAATTGCTCCTCCGGGATCGTTTAAAGTTCCCTAAAAACCACGCTGACTCGCTGATGGCGAATGCTACTTATTCAAACCGGTATACACCTAGAAAAACTGAAAACACTGACGAGAACCTAGAAAACACTGACGATGGAAAACGTGGTAACAACAAATCAGTCTCCACCAAGGTGAGAATACCACCAATCATTTTACCTAACCTGGAAAATGACTCAATTGCTGCGATGCTAAACTCACTTAGCATAAAAGCATACAATGCTCAGTTCACTAGTGTTGGACGTAAAGTTCTTCTTACCAACATGGACTGCTACAAAAAGCACCGCTCTCATCTAATAGCCAAAAAGGTGCAATTCTATACGTTTGCTCGAGCTGATCAGAGACCAATCAAATATGTTTTGAGTGGTTTCTATAAAACCGAATGTACACTGCTAAAGAAACTTTTAGCAGAAGAGCACAATCTGGTATGTGAGGATATTAAAACCATACAAATCCCCACTGAAAACTGTAGGTATAACGATGAAACGCTTTACCTCTGCTACTTTGCTCACGGGTTCATTAAATATTCAGATATGATAAAGATTACATCAATCGATCATACGAAAGTCAGATGGAATTTTCAACGTAGGAGAGCCTAACATCCAACGCAGTGCCGCAACTGCCAAGCGTACGGTCACGGCACATCATTTTGCTACTTGCCTACCAAATGTTTGATTTGTGGGCAAGCACATAGTAAAACAGATTGCCCATCCAAAAATATAAGTGATATCAAATGCGCAGTGTGCAATGGACCTCACTTATCAAACAGTCGCATTTGCCCCAAACGAGACGATTATCTCCGCATACGTAGTCCGGCATCCAAACGGAACGCAAAGAACATTACCAAACATCCAGACGTTAGGCATGAACAGCCTCCTAGCCGCAATTTCACAAACTTTCCGACACTACCAGGCAACGGTCCGGATATTTAAAAAAACCCTCAACACCCAAGGCATGCCCCTATCGTTCAGTGCAAATGCTCGTGGCGCTTCACTATACAACGACGGGTGCTACCATGCTAGTTCTAAGTCAGAAAATGTAGGAAACTTGTCTTCTTCTTACAATCAGCTATTCTCAGCGGCAGAGCTCATAAGCTTAAGTCACGAACTCATTACACAGCTTTCTTTCTGCAAACTAAAAATGATCAGTTCAATGTGATCGTAGACCTTGCAGTTAAATTTGTTTACAAATAAAGAAAACGTTAGATGATACTTTGGAATGCTCAGAGCATTCGAAATAAATTCCTAGAAACCTTCAAATTAATATCGGAAAATAATATAGACGTATTCCTACTGTGCGAATCGTGGTTAAAAAAAGAAGATAAGCTAAGTAATCCTAGCTCTAATATTGTCAGGAACGATAGGCAGAATGCAACTGGAGGTGGTGTTGCTATTTGGATTAAAAAAGGTATCAAGTTTAATCGTTTGAATAATCTAAGCAGTAAGATTTTAGAAACAGTTGCGATTTACCTGGAGGATATAAATATCACTATTGTTGTGGTATACTTCAGTGGCACCAAACTGAACGCTTACAAACTTTCATTATTGAAAGACGACATTAAAATGTTAATCAGCCTCAACTCTCAAACAATAATTTGCGGTGATTTTAACGCACCCCATCGCCATTGGAACTGCATTAGATCCAACAAAGCGATAAACATTCTATTTGAGCTAGCGATAAGCATTAACATACTTTTTCGCATTCCCGATAGCCCTTAGTGTTTTCTTCCCAGGGGAAACCCTTCTACAATTGACCTGATACTGAGTAAGGGAAATTTTTCTCTAACACAGCCAATTGATATTAACGATCTGTCCTGCATTCGCTTGCCGGTATTCTTTGAAATAAATGAACCCATCTGAATATCAGCTCAATCAAATTATATATATTCTAAAACATCCTGGGATCTTTTTCGTAAATACCTGCACGAAAGTTTATCACTTGTTGATTGCGACCTATCCAAGACATTAAATCAAGCACAGATTGACGATAGTGTGTCTAATTTCGTGACTGCTCTTATGTCAGCACGTAACGCTGCCACTCCTAAAATTCAATACAAGTATTAAATATTAATAAATTTCATGAAGCACATACCCTCACGCTACACTCTCAAAACTATGACTTTTCCTCCGATATAGTCAGCAACGAAATCTCCAATCTGAATGTCCAACCATCTGATTTCCACCCAAATTCCTACTGTAAACCTTCCGAAATTCGTTCTATCTTGAAAACCTTAAAATTAAAATCATCCCCTGGTATTGACGGATTGCTCAATATTATACTCAAGAATCTTTTTTGTTCCGATCTTTGCGAATAGATGCGGATCGATAAAATTATCGAAAACCTTTATTTCTAATGTCCATTTTCCTCAGAATACTTTTTCATAAATTCATTGTAACGCACAGTTGTACCTAAAGCCACTGACAAAACGTATAAATTTAGGGTAAAAAATCACAGCTGCATGGCATTTATGTTATATTTGGAGCCAAGCGTGTCCCAAAACACAATAGAATCATAAAATAGGTCTATACTTCGTTCACAATATGAAAAAACACGTCTTGTTCGAAGAGTCACTTGCTGCTACCTACCTGTCGGCTCGGCGCCGCAAAACACGTTTCATTCACCCGGCTGTAACTAGCTTATTTACAGAAATATTAACTTGGTATTTTCACCAGATACCAGACTTGAATCCCCAAAAAATTGCAATAAAAAATAAATTGATTTTTCCGATCATTCTAGGTGTATTTAATTCAACGTTTCAATGAAACTGACGACGTGGTATACCACCTTCTGACCGGTCGTCTATGCACCGCACGCACAAACGAAGCAGTGGAAGCCGTACAAGGAAACTCGATCCTGAAGCAAAAAATTCTCGCTCGTGAAGTGAATATCGCACCGCGCACTGTCTTTCATATTCTACGCGATGAATTACGTTTGAGAGCATACAACGGTTCAAACGGTATATCGGACACCTCTTAACCGATCAACTGAAGCAAAATCGATGCGAAAGATCGAAAAAATTCTTTTGCAAATTTAGCCGTGGTCGGTACAAGGACGTTTTGTTTACCGAAGAGAAAATCTTCGCAGTGGAAGATACTTTCAACAACCAGAATGACCGTGTCTACGCTAGAAACTCTTATGCAGCCACGTAGGAGGTTCGGAGGGTCCAGAGGGGTCACGATCCCGCTTTGTGACGGTTTGGTGGGGCGTTTCATATCACGGTGAATCCGTTATTCATTTTTGTGAAAAAGGGATTGAAACTTCGGCAAAAGTTTACCAAAAGATGCTGAAGGACGTGTTGAAACGCTTAAATAGGACGTTTTTGAATAACAAGTCTTGAGTATTCCAGCAGGACTCCGCTCCGACGCATAAAGCAAAATCGGCACAAAATAGGCTGGAGGCCGTCAGGAAGTCGTGATTTGAACAATTGTGGTCAGTGTTGGAAGTAAAATCATGTTTGAAACCTCACCGCAACGTGAAGTCCTTACAGTCCGTACAACTATTGACGGTTATTGTTATAATAAACAAAATGAAGAATTACGCCAAGAATAATGAAAGATTTTATTTGTGTAGGCTTACACTTTTTTATGTAAGCCAATGGTAAACTCTTTGCAGTGCACTTTACAAAAAGGAAGTAAATAATAAAATTAGATTCCTAATATTTTACAAGCTAATGATATCAAGATGCTTGGAATTTCCAGCCATGAAATACGTTTTAATTTTATAGAAACGAAGCTTCTTGCATCCGTCATAATAATATATTTTGATTCTTTTTGGGAATTTTCAACAATATTATGAAGATTCATAGCTAACTGGCCGACAAAATAAATTTGAATTTCAAAAACAATTCCATATATGGGAAAAATTGATTAAAATTTCAGTTTGTGTGTGCAGATTTGCATCAAAATTAAAACTACACATTTAAAATTCATATATGTAAGTACCGATCAACTAAACAAATCCGTTTCAATTTCAACTAGCTGAATTTCCGCTTCATCTGTGTTTCTGTATTTGTTCAGTTTACAGCTACGTTTATGTGCATATGCATATTTTTTGTGTATCGTCCGAAATTTCTGACACACATGCAAATCAAGAAGAATGTTTAATTAACTTTTTTAGTGCTGAGCCTGTGTAGCATTTTCGTCCAGTCGGAGTCCTGTGCATTCACCGAAAAGCGACAAAAACTATTAAAATGTTCTGTCTATTCATTCGAATTTATGACCAGCATACGTTGTTGTGTTATGCAACAGATCGAGCTTTTCAATTAGATTCACACAAAGAAAATGCTTTACATTTATTGTGCAAATTAGTTTCGTCAACGGAGTTAAATTACCGTAAAGTATTTCAAATTGATACTATTCTGTTTTGCTCCGAGCCTGGGGCTTTGAGTCAGGTATTTCGTATATTTGTTTTGTAGAGCACAGCGAGATTGTAAATACATTTCACATCACATAGTTGCATATGCCTTCCTGCACGGCTAGAAATTTCGGTGTAGATTTCAATATATTTTGTATTGTATATATGTCTAAACCAAAAATATATTAAATTTTAATAGTGTTCAAATATTAAAACACGTTCCTTAATATTGAAATTATTAAACATTAATATATTTGTAATAAGAATTTTATCATACTCTATGTATTGATTTGCATTCTAGACGTATTGATTATTAATTGCATTGGGGACTCTTTGAAATTACGGATGTATTAAATCTTATTATTGATGGAATATGAATGGATATTAATGCCAAATATAGGAGCGATTTAAAAGTAATAAACGCTGGAATCACTTATGAATTGATTTCAATAAACCATTGCAATGCTACCAGCCTTTGATAACGTTTAGAATTTCAAAGAAAACAAATCATATGTATATTTTAAAAAATAGTTTTATTTTCATTATTAAATTAGACACCAATATATAAGGAGCTAATTAACAAGGCGCATTAAGTATCATACAGTTTTAACTTTTGAAATAGCAAATTCTTAGTCTCACCAAACCGTAGCAGGAAATCATTTAAAATCGAAAATTACCCTCACATGAGGTTTTGAAAAATATCAAAGTTCATTCATACCAATTATACAATTCAGCTACTGTTGAATACAGCATTCTCTGGCAGTGATTGTTTTGAATCGGTTTTCTTTGATTTGTTCTGCTTGCTCAACATCTATGCCGTTTTTCACAAACTCTTTGTCGTCTTCACCAAGCTCAGGTAAAGGTTCGTTGCTTCCTACTGAGCTATCTCGTCTAGCCACTTTGCACCTTCCAAAAATTCCATCCAAGGAATGTCTCTTAACGTTCAGGTTTTAATTTTACTAACCAAATATCCTGAGTTGATTTCCGGGTCACATAGTAGATCCTGTAAAATGTGCATAAATAAAATTTGCTGTTGTGCATATTTCCAAAGTGCTTACAATTTCATCAAATTAACTGTTCGGAACTTTCAGAGATGGAAAAAAAGTGATTATTGCTCTTGCACAAATCAATACTATACCCAACAAGCGGTCTCCGCGATGTATCTTTCGATGTTCCGTTGTGAGAATGTTTTGCGGACATCCAATGGCATTCGTTGTTTTCCAAGTAGGATTTAAGAGCCTAGTTAATTTAACGAATATCAAAATTTCAACCATGATGACTGAAAAATAAGTTCTATACCAGTTCATTGATTAGCAAATCTGCTCCGATTGCGGCATTTGATTGCCTGACCTGGCCTTAAGTCTGATCGCTGTCAGGGATTGATGGAGCTGAAAAAATCAAACATAACATACTTATAAACAGAAACCGCAGCAGAAGAAAATGTTTAACCTTCGGAAGAGACTGATGAGTCCACGCAAAAAATGAAGCATGCACACATATTAAATTGGGAAACAGAAGCAAGTTAATCATTTACATCTATTACTTGCATGTCCCGATCCCTTAGCACATAAGTTTCCCCATTTTTTGCCACTGTCAACAGAATAATGCATCTCAGTTTCAATTCTGTAAATTTTGTTTCACTACCTGATAAAATGATGTCACTCGCTATAATAAAACTCACTGCACTTTACTTTCTTTACTAACTCGAGTTTGTCTTCGCGTAAATATAAGTAAAACTCGATATTATCAATTTCACTGTCTGACAAATAATGACAAATAACAAATCACAACGTATAACTTTCAATTTATACATATTACGATTTAATACTTGATGTATTCAATGTTAACCCAGTTGGGTTTAAAGTTAATACATAGAAAATAATGACGCAACATGTGAGTGCGGTTGTGCAATCACGAACCAATTTTTCGAAGAAACGTTTGCAGGGTGTTAAATTTTAAGTCTATACGTATTAAAAAGGAATACTTCAAGAATATACCTATAATATTGAAAGTGTATTGCTTTAATCTAATAAAATTGTATTAAAATTAACATTTTCATTATTAAGAATATGCCTAAATATTAATAGGAAATTGAAATCTAATTTCGTCTGTATTGTATACATATAGCTGTAATACAAACGGCATATTAAAATATATCTTCATATTTCTAACCGCGTGCGATGGCATACATTTTGGACATGGTAGTCCTCGCGTGCACTTTATACATGGTTTACTTCTCCAAAACGTCAAGGCTGTGAAAAGTTGCTGAAATATATTTGCAATTAAATACTGAAAAGTTAAAAAACTTTTCCATGACCAACATAAAATGTACGTTTCACTTTTAGCTTTCCTTCTCAAGAAACCTCCTATTCAGGCTTCTTCGATTATCAGAGACAACGCTGTCAGCCGCGATACAAGAAATCTTGAATATCTTTTAGAATTTTCTCTACAATTTCCCAAGAAAAATATAATAATATAGTTTTCTAATATACGCCATTTATTAAGCAGTCTGGCTCTATTAACTTTTCTCATATTATTTTTTTCGTAATTATGTTTGTTTGATTTTTCATTGCCTTTTAATGATTATTTTCTACAAACAAACTTTTCTTTTAAATTCAAAATGATCGATGAAGTAAAATTCATGTTATCTGATGAGCCGTTACCAACGTGCCAAGCATTTTCAATCCATGCTGTACTATATTATGGATTGAAGAAATTTTCAAGAAATTTTCACAGTCAGTTGATGCTTTACTCTACTGACTGGCAAGAACTATTTCTACTGACGCATGAGCCAATTTAGTTTTCATATTAGTTTTACTCCGTAAACAGGAAATTCATAGTGGATCGAAAAACTGTAAATCGTTATTAAAAATTAAGAAGAGCTAAAGACATAAGACATGCCATTTTAGAACACCAGAAAGAAAAAGTGAAAGAGAGGAGTGTTTATTGTATATTGATGCACATTATTTTGGCTATCAAAATGAAACCAGAATAGTAACATGCCAAAGCACCCAAACTTTTTTATTTTAACAACAACAATACTTTATCAAAACTTTCAAAGGCTTTTAACAATTCTGTGCATGCAACTTATATTTTTCTCGTTTTGATCCGTGTCAAAAATAACTGTAGTTGTAAAGAGAATGAGATTAGTCAGAGTAGGCTCAACTCCTTACAAGTCCTTGATGCGCTAGAGCGAGGATATGGCAAGTATGGCAATCAGGCCTGAACTATAAGCCTCCAACTTCAGTCCGCATGAATGAGAGAGAGCGACAAGGTAAGGAATAAGAAATCGGAAAGATGCAGAAGTGAAAAAGGACGGAGAGATCGTATTTATCCACCAAGGTTTGGCAAGATCAGAGAAAGGATGAACTAAATAATTTTTCAGTTCTAGAAATTACTATGTGTTAATTAGCCTTGAGAATATTGTAGGTATCAAATCACGTAGAAACTATAATTTTTCTATAAAAAAAACATCAACAGAGATAGAGGAAGTATATACATATCTTTGGGCATGCGAAGAAAAAGTAAATGCTTTTGGTAAATGAAGTTTTAGAGTAGAAATGTATTTAATTTTCAGTGATCGGCTTACTTCAACATTTGTTGCACAAACAGCATCTGCGGATATCGTGCACGCTATCAGCACGATGAGCCGGTGAACTGATGTCAGCCACTGCCGGAATGAGCTTACGGTGAGAGCAATCAGCCCACACTGGGGAGGCTACTCCAGCCAAAATTTTCCGCTTGACCGTCTTGGGTCCTCCAAATATAGTTTAGGGAATATTTGTTGATTTGTGTAAAATAATAAGCATTAAAATTCACATCAGATAAACTAATTACAACATTCGGCACTTGTTACTCTTTCGTCATCAGCAAGAAAAAGTGGAGGGAGAATTAAAATTGAGATTGTTGGCCAAGTGTGCTCACCTCTATATTGGATTTTAAAAAAAATGCATTATCTTATTACTTAAGTGACTTAAGTTTGACAACAAAACTAACAAAAATACCGAACACAAATCCTCAGAATACTAAAAGAGTTTTTCAGCACAAACAAATACATTTGATGTGATCCATTTTGTAACACATAATTCATTTACACGCACTTCAAAGTTAGTTTAATAGCGACATTAGTTTCAGGCCACTTCATTTTAAATTACCAAACTGAAAAGTTTTGCACCTAACTTCCGTCTTTTAAATTTTCGTAAAAATCATGCGATTCAATGCTTAGCATTCAGCAACAGTATGATCTATTAATGTACATATTTCATTTTGAAATCAAACCACAATCCTGGAAACGAGACGAATGTCTTAACTATTTTATACGAGTTCACTGATAAATAGTTCAAATAACAGCTTACGAATGTCAAAATATCCACAAAAGCATCGTCAAAAGTTTTACGCGGCATTATTTACCAAGCACTTTGCATAATTTAATTTAAATTTAGAAAATAACATATTCCAAAGAAATGTGTGCTTCGAGTCGAGCGTCACATAAAATGCAGAGAAACAGAATAAATTTCAATTTCAAATTGAATGAATATTCCTACAGATTTCCCTTCATTCAATTTCTTTTTACACCTCGTTTTGAACTCGAGTACATTTTAAACAAAGTCAATTAAGCGAAGACACGGCTCGAGTGTCTCAGTCAAATGCTACAAGCAGAAGGCATACAGGACGATGGGCGATCTTAAAAAAGCTTAATGGATAACACTATACGAATACACGAACATCTGCACCGATTTACGGGCGAACAGAAGAGAACACATTAGTAGAGACAATGATTTACGTTGGAACTATGTATAAATTTACACCTTACGATTTCAGTGAAACCTAAAAATTCTAGAAACGTTCGTGCACTGGGGAAAAATTGTAGGTGTGAAAATCTACGGCGTGACCTTCGATGGTGGGCGTTTACCCAATGCTTTTGAATCAAATTGATATTCATAGTATTTTTCGTGGCGGAATTCATATGACTTTCGCGACAGTTGACAAAATTAGGAGCCAGCGTATGGCAATGATTCCTGAAAAATAGAAGCAAAGGATGATAAAAAAATGGCTTTCAGGCTATGAATATGTTCATAAAAGGAAAAGGAGCTGGATGTTAGATGTCAGGAAGGTGTCAAATGCAATTGCGATACTACTATCAAGATTTTCAAATTCGCGGTTTTAATCAAATATGAACTTGTCATTGCGTGGGCACAAAAAATGTTTTTACAAACCGAAGCTCTGTTAACCAATTCGGTGTCAGTACTTTGAAATGCTATCAATTCATCGTTAGCTGATTGGTGTTTTTTGGGGATTTCAAATATTTTAAAAAAAACTCATTTCCAATTAGAAAATAATATCTTCAAAAATACGTTTTATAAGTTTTCGCTGTATTGCTTTTCAAATTAAAATCCTATCTCATGATTATTTCAACTGAAAAACTTGTTCCAAGCTATGTATTTCATTTATCACATATGTTCATGTATCACATACAAAACACAGTGTACAGGGAGAGAAAAATATAGTCTCGAAATACGTTTTTCGTTTGATTTTGTTTCCATCTCTAGCATCTGACATTTTTTCTCACTAAGGCACCTGTGAAGCACGTAGAATGGCAATCAACGAGGAAGCGTCAAAATTCCATTACTCTACATGAATTTAATTTGGACTTGTATCTAGTTGTAGTATGAAGTTGCGTTTTTTTGGTAATGTCTAGGTTAATATGCTTTCGAGATGGTTTCACGAAGATTTCAAATATGGTGACATGTGTGTGAGATGTTAGCCTATTTAAGTTTATTTTTTTGCTCTAAATAGCTACATGAAAAGAAATCTGATAATTAATTCAGATGCTGACTAACAGAAGTGTAGGTATTATAACAAATGTAACGTTAAGAAATAACATATGTATATGAAGCACTGTAAGACTTCCTCATATTCCTGAAAAGAAAAAAAGCAGGAAACGGTATACTAAATGTTTACAGTTTACGGTTCCAATGAATGAAGTGTATTAAAAATTTTGGTTAATAGTCTAAATAATGAACTTACAATTTATACTTAATGGTTTTACACACAAAACCTTTAATTGCATATTTTTCAGGCAAAAAAATGGCAATAGCTGTATTATAATGGTAATTTTTTACATTACATGATAAACTTGCGATAAATATAGCTATCAGCCAAGGTTTAAGAGCCTTGATGCATCTGAATGCAAATACCCAATTTCTTTCATGAGGCGGACTGTTTCACTCAAACCAAATCAAAATAAGAAAACATTTTTATTTTTTTATACTTAGTACACCATAAGTTATCTCTGTATAGTTTTTTTAAGAAAATCATTTATTATTATTATGTATAAGAAAAATTGAAAGCGATTTTTTACTGGCCATAACAAAGATACTTTGGGGGCTATCAGAAGACATGTATTATTTTAAGCTGTAAATTTTTTTAGTTTGGATGCTAAATCTAAATTAGTTGCAGCAAATGATGTATGACATAAAATAACAAACGTTATTTTCGACGTCCTCCCGACTGTTTTAAAAAAATCGCGATATATCGGTTTAATTTCAGCATATTGTTTCGACAAATTTACAAATCTCCATAAGAACTACCCAAATCCTGAATCGAGTCCTCATAAAGTTAATTATTTCATAAGCAGTATCTAAGGTAGAATATTCTTGCTGGACCGAGACGTTGTTCAGGTTAATGCGTTCCATATACCTGAAAGCTTATTTACTATTCATGGTCCAGTTACGTTGATCATTAAATGTCACGTTACTTGCAGCCTCAATTATTTCTTCTTAAAACAAGTACCGATGATCACACCACAGAGAAGACCACACCAAACAGTGCACTTTTAGTCAAACAACAGCTAGAGCCAAAGTTGGTTTTGTACAAAATATGATTTCAAGAAACTTACCCACAGTGGGTAAGTTTGTGTTGTATGCATATTTTATTTGACAAACTGTTGACCGCATCATTCAGAGTGCATATCGTACGAAATTTTTTGAAGAATAGAATAACGAAAGTGCTGGGTCTTATGAGAGGGATATAGAAATACAAATTGGGCAGTCATTTTGGACGGCCGGCAGAAGTGATAAGTCGAAACTATGAAATTAGACTGTGGTTTTTATATTGGATTTTAAAATTTCATTCAAAAAATTAATAAAAAACTATAAAAAGAATGAGAAGTTTAATGCTAGATATGATAAACTAAGACAAACAATACCAATCATAAGGGTCAAATCATGATTGAGAAACAGCATAATTTAAAATTCTACCATAAGAAATAGACAAGGTATATCAACGACCAAAAAAACCTCACATTCTTTACTTGGAAGCTCTTCATCAATAGTTTGTAAATAGTTTTTAAAAATAACACTCCGATGAAATAACAAAATCTATGTATGACGTTATGGCGCAATCATATGAATAACACTTAAAAAATATCTCAGTCTAAAACTATGAATTTTTGAACCAAACAAAATCTATTTATGACGTTATGGCGCAATCATATGAATAACACTTAAAAAATATCTCAGTCTAAAACTATGAATTTTTGAACCAATTAGCCCCGCTGTCACATCGACTTCCTTTTCAAATCCAATATATGTAAATCTTCCTTAATTTTTCATTTTTTGACCTCGCTTCAAGTAACAGCTTCATAACAATTAAATTTCTGCTAATTTTTGGATCACTCTTAATGTAGAAAATTCTCAATGGAAGATGAAAACTTGAGCCCACATTGGGCGCGAAATATTTTGCTTTGAAGGACTTTAGATTGGAATCCGAAAGCATTCTGGGCGCAAAACTTTTGAAAATAACCTAAGTATATCTGCTTCAAGAAATATTCATGTCTTCCAGTTAGCGCTAGGCATACGAATTATTATCGCAATGCATTCGTGGTGTTATATGCCATTTTAAAGCCAATGTGAATACAAATTGATTGTAATTAGCTATATAAATACAAATACTCATATGAATGCAAATTGATAAAAAAAATCAATTTTGAATCATCCCACACAAACAATTCCATTTCATTCTGCTTTCGGAGGCTTACTTCGCCAACAATTCATATTCCCGTATCAAATATTCTCTGATTTAAACTGGAAATAAAATTTTGGCAATACTTCAGAGCCGATATACATTGTCTATGCTGATTAATAGACAAGAGGGGAACCGTGATTATAAACAATGTCTTTTATGAGTAAAATATTTTGTTGGACATAAGTCGAGGATGTTAAAATTTGTCACAACTAACGTTAAGAAAAATTAATGATTTCCCACCGCAAGTGGTCAAATCAATTAGGTATGCACTATGAGCTGATGTTTGAGGCGAACCAGTGCATATTTTCGAAACCATTTAGTTTAAAAAAGCGAACAATTCCATTTGATAGTAATTACTAATTATGTAGTAATTTGAAATTCAAAAGCACTAATGGTAGAACAATATCCTAATTTAATAACCTCAACTGATTTTTTCCAATTGTCATCTTCTATCTGTTTTATTATCATATATGAAATTTGGTCACCCTTTAATTCATCAAAAAAAATATTACTTCTATGTTTAGCATGCAGTAGTTCCTGCATTTCACTATTTGTTTCAACATTCCAGCACTACTAAGTTTTGCATAATTGACGCTACTACGAATTTCACAGCCATCTTCCGAAGTTTTCACATACTCACATCCAATTATGCTTCAATCTCTCCTTGAATAGTAAAAAGCATTTAGCAGCTTCGTTGTTCATTAAGTAGCGTTTTCTTGCCAGTTATTTAAGATAATTACTAATAAGATATAGAAGAATTTCTAGATCAGATAAATGCCAGAAAGTTTGTTTTGGTGTCTTACGGGCGACTAGGGTTTATTGCGTTTTAATGGTTTTTCAGGAAAAACTAAAAATATTTTTGACTTAAAAGCTCAGTTTGAGCATGAAAGTTGAAAGCGAAAACCATTTTTATTTTATGATGGATTATAAAAACAAGAGACTGAAGCGTCTCAGTGCACTTTTCCTGCAAGAAGATATTGTTCACTTCTCTTGATACCAAATTTTCAGCCACCGTGAAAATCAAGAATTATCACAACATTCAATGATTTCGCCATTTATTTCATACCTATTAAATGTACCTTTCGGCTAAATAACATGCTCTTTACCAGATCACTTTCTTGTACAGTCACTCTGAAATATTTTCTAACTGTATTTAGTCACTTAAAGTTGAATGTTGCCATTAGAGAGCACCCTAGAAGCTAATTTTTTCAAAAATTCAAAATTCAAATGATTATTTGTGCTTAGATCCATTTACCGCTTAGCTACGAAATTTTCCGTTGGGGAAGACTACCGGGTAGTGACAAGCCTTATTTTCGTTTACTACAATTCATCCAATCATGAGAAAACTGGCCACTTATGGAGAATTTAGTAATATTAGACTGAACATGGTTGTAGAATTTTCGAAATCACTTTGTTAAAGTGTTTTCGGGCCTGTTAAAATAAACTATGAAATAATTTTTGTTTTTTGAACCTTGAATATATCCGAAAATTTTTCTTACTTCAATCGTGCTTTAGTTTGTGGCATTTTAACTATTCGTCACTTTTCTTCGGCCCAAAAATCCTTATTTTTTTTCTAAATTCTAAGTAACAAATTTCAATCATTTAGTCCGTGCTACGTCACATCGGTTTCGATTATGCACGAAAATATGTCTGCTAAAGATACCATAATATATAAGTTTTTTATGACTCCCCATAATCTATAAAAACAAGCTCAGGTGTTTTTCCATGATCGACTTGCAAAGACCTAAGATTCTTCGTTCGACCTGAATTCGAACAACACATTATATAAGTTTGAATCTTGTACGTTGTCGTACATATGTATATGTAGGCTGACATAAATCGCATAGTCTTCATGACGCATCGTGCAGCTCCTTCCGGTTCTTCCTTGCCAAGTCAAATCTGATTCTGGCAAGAAGAACTATGAGGTTGAATATGAGCAGCCTATTTGTATTCTGATCTTAGTAGGTGTAGAAGTTTGTCCTTTCATATGCAAATATTCGACTTTTTCCGTTTGCTACCGATTTCTATTCAATAGAAGTAAAGCTTTATTGATAAGAAGCGCATGCATATGAATATTGGTAGTTAACTCTGAAAATGAAAACAAACATACATATGTATGGCAATTTAAGGAAAATTGTTCTTGAAACACCTTTGAACAAAGCTATAATAATTTTTGCATGAAAATTTGGAAAAGAGGAAACATACTAAATAAAAATTTATTAATATAACCGCTCTATTTTGGATGACATATATTGAGTTTTTTTTGACATAAGTCAAGTGCGCATGTTATGTAAGAGTTATCTGATTTACGATTTTCAATTTCATATCCAAGCATTTTTGTGTTTTCATTTGCACTGCATTCCTAAATCAAGTCAATTTTGAGCTTACAACGAAATCAGGCACGCCTTTCGCACAGGCAGAAATGATGTAAGCATTTTGCGGGACACGGTATTCAAATTTATATGACTGATGAATTTTGTGCGGAAGTTGTGCAACTTTCTTAAATTAGTTTACAACATGTGAAAGGGATAAATTTCCTCCATAAAAACGTTTACGCTTGATATTAATAGTTTCAGAATAATTTCCTGCTCAATCAAGCAAATTTTCGTTCATTGCGTGATCCAAGAAAACTCAGCCTCCAATCCTTTCTTAAATACGTTTTTCCTTGCAATTGGCTAATTGGTAAGATTCAAGATTCTTCTATTCATAATTTCAAACATACAATTACGAGAATAATATTCTATACAACTCCAGTACTTTTAGAGTTTAGAGCTTAAATATCTCTCGACTACTATGATATTAGTTATAGTTATATAATAATAACCTCTTCAGAATAGTAAATGTGATACTAGAGGAAAAAAGTTTAAAATAAAAACCTCCATGTGTACTCGTACACGGTGAAAAATATTCGGATAAAATTGATCTTCACAATGGTGTACTATTATGTATCCTAATATTCGTATAGATTATATATGTTGACGATGGATAAAATTGTTCTATCCTATTTTGGAATAACTTTTGTACGAGTTTTGTATAAACGGGTGGTTTATACCAAGATCGGATAATATTTATCATAAATTCAAATTAAAAATTCGTAAAAAATATAACGAATTTTTTAGAATTACTTTTGGGGCGCAAGTCGTAAAGTTCGTATTTAAAGTTTGTAAGTGAACTGGATTGGACGCAAAAATTTACTCAGGAGTGTTTTCGTGAAACGGATTGTTTAGAATTATATTTGCGTCGCAAGTCGTGCAATTAGCATTTCGAGTTTGTAAGTGAAGTTAATTGGAAGTGTTTATTAATGTGTTTTTTAAAGTTATTTGTGAAACTTATTTGGTAGCCATAAAGAATAACTTTAATCACTACAGGAATATTGTAAAACTTTAATTTTGGTGAATAAAGTATATATGAATAAAATCTATCAAGTTTTTTTTTTCAAATAATAAAACAAATAATCGTTATCCATCTCACAGTACATAATTGAATTTAATGCTCGAAAGTTTTACTTGGTGTACTATGTCAAGTGTTTTTTCAACACCTACATCCCGCAAAAATAATTCCAATTTGATTCTGCTTTCGGAGACTGGTTCCGCAAAACGATCGAATTTCCCGTGAGAACCATGATCACATTCAATAACCTTTACAAGTAAAATTATAAGTCAGAGATGTTAAAATTTGTCACAACTAGCGTAAATACAAATTAAATGATTTCCAACTGCAAGTGGTCACGCCAGTCAAGTATGCACTGTGTGCTGGTGTCTGATGAGAATCAGCGCATACTTTCGAATCCACTTTGTCAAAATAGAATTTTCAATGTAGATTAAAATTTTTAATGTGAATAAAAAGTTGTTCAATTTTAATCATCCCACAAAAGTAATTCCAACCTACTTTTTTCTTTGAATGCATAAATATTCAATTGTTTTCATTCTTTTTTCATCATAATGGATAATTGTTCCCAATATATATATTCATAATAAAAAGGAGGGAAAAAACCAGAATAAGATTTTGGGTGAAATGATTTTGGGTTTTTGAAAATGGGATAAATTTATAATGTAACCTCGAAATTAGAATAATATATTTCTTATCCAAAATGTTATACATTTAATAAGAATGTGGTATTCATTTATATGCGATTCGGTTACCGTTAATAAGAGCGTCTTATTCAATTTATATGAATAATTGGTATTGATTTTATCTTATCAGATAAAATTTATCTTATCAGATTAAATTGTTTGATCTTAAACAAACTTATTGGATTGATACTAACTTTCGTTTGGACCTATATGCATTCCAAAATTTATCAAATTTATCCGAAAATTTCTAACCGTGTACGTAGGACTTTTAACTAGAAAAAGTAAGGCTAAATTTAAGCTTATTCTAACCTATATTTCAATCATTCACAGTCGTCAATCAAACCAAGTTGGTAATTAAAGGTTTTCAGTTATTGCGGGATTTGAAAGGAAATTATTTTTTGAGATTTGTCACTTATGCTTAAACAGTTTCAATCTGAGATATATTATGTGGCGCGCGTGTTGAAAAATGCCATGGAATTCTCAGGATTAGTTTTAAAGTTTTGTTTTGAGCTCTTTGCAATTTGGCGTTGTGACATCTGGCACAATCACCCCATACAAGAGCAGCATATTAAATTACAGGCTGAAATATGAATTTGAAAATAAGCATTTTTTGCCATCGCTTAGCTTAGACTGTTTGTTAATGAAAGGGTACAAAACGCGGATAAATAAGTTGAGTTTGTCAATTTCATTAGAAACGTGCAAATTGAGGATAAGCTTCTGATCAAAAACACTCCAAAATACTTGCAAGATGTGGACCATTCAATGTCGATGTTAGATAGCGACAGATTGGCTTGAGATAAGTATTTAGAAGCTTTTTCTGAGTTATCACCATTTATAAAAATGTTTTAGGATATTGATGTTTGCACGCTGGTAATAATCGCGTTCGGAGTTTCGTCTGAGGCAGAGAACACAGCGTCGTCTGCAAACATTGCCAGTTGACAACTTCGGGAAATCGGAAAAATAAATATTGAATAAGATTGGACCAAGAACAGAGCCTCGCGGTACGCCAGCAGGTGTGCTACGTGAAGACGACATAGATTGACCCAGGTAAACATTGTAGAATCTACCATTCAAGAAACTCTGAATAGTTTTAACGAGTGGGAAAGGGATATTCGACCCGATAAGTTTGTGAGCAGAACCGTCATGCCAAACAGTATCGAAAGCTTTTTCTATATCAAGCAGAACTAGAGCAGAGGAAAGTTTATTATTTAAACAAGAGTGAATGTGATTTCTTGTTCAAAGTATCTAATGCGTCGTAGAGTTCTACTCCCTGAAACAATACTCCTGTCCTAGTGAATTCACATGGAAAGAATCCTGTTCTCTATATATAGTTAATGTGCGGAACTTTAGAATGAATTGATAATTCATTCGTAGTTGCCTTTATTCGGTGTGAGGAGGCTTTGGATTTTTCAAGGTTATGTTGAATTTTTCGATAGTTTGGAAATTAAAAAAATCTATAAGAGGTAATTTCATCTTACTTCTTTTTATATTTTCTATCGATTGTGGTAGTTTATACTCATTATTTTCTCCCTTTATTTTTGTTTGTTTTGCGCTTGTCTGTTTTGCGCTACCACAGCGAGTAGAGCAACCTATAGCAATTTTAGTGAAAGCACCAGTTCCATTCTGTTCTGCACCGGAGCAAAAAACGCACCCATTGTTATTTGAATTTATGAATGCATCCAGTTTGGTTCTAATAATTTGTTTAAGTAATTTACCTATTTTTGGCCTATCACTCAGTTTACCTGGTTTTAGGATGGGTATTATTTTAACCGTTTTCCAAGCCTTAGAGAAATAAGATTACTTTAAATAAACGCTATAGATATGACATAAAATTTCAAGGAATTTTTTCGGCATATTTTTAATAAGTAAGTTATGAATATTGTCAGGACCAGGAATTTTTTGCTTTTAAGGAAAGTAATCAACCTGTTAAAGTATGAGCAGGTTCATATGTAATATTTTGATTATTGGATACAGTGATTTTCTCAGCGGAGGATTTGACAATTTTTTCTGTTTCTGGGGCAGAATAGCATTGGGATAAGATGTGGTTATCATAAATGAAATCTGCAAGAAAATTTGCTTTTTGTCCAGGAGTGCGTCATGATTGAAATTAAGGTATTATTTTTTTTGATGATTTCTTTTCAAAATGGTTTAGGAGCCTTAGAAAAGGAAGATAGAAGCTGATTTCACATTTTTTTTTTTCAAAAATTACTGGTTTCGTACTCGATTTGGGAGTTTAGATCTTTTAATTGGTTTTTGTAATAGGGCAGTCCATACCTTCTTCTGCAAATGTTAGGACTTTTATCAAATTAGTAACATAGTGTGACGCGAGCGATGAAAAGAAAGCTAACGAAGGAAGAGAGGCGGTCGAGTATGAGGAAAAGTCTGTCGTCAGTCGAAGAGCGACGGTAGCGTTGAAATGTTGTGTACTGTGTAGGATTTACTGGAAAGTAAAGACAATTGATAGAGACTTAAGGGGGGAGATACATGTAACTGCTAAAACAAAAACGATTTTATTTTATTGCATCAAAGTGTTCGAAATACTCTTAAAATATACCAAAAGAAGTTTTGAAGCGATATTCGTATTAGTTCTCGTGTTATAGCCAGTTATAGACAGCGCGGCGTTCCCCAGGTCGGTGGAGCTTTAGAACTTTAAACGCGTTTTTCTCAAAGTAGTACTTTTTCAATTTCCGTACAAGATATCTCAAAAAATATTGAACCTATTCGGCTCAAATTTATATCACATGTACAAAAGAGTATTATCTCATCGTTGAACTTACATTTTCTTGTAATTTCGGAAAAATAATTAGTTTACCAATGTTTAAAACGTGATTTTTTTGAAAAAAAATCGATTTTATTTTTTTATCCAATATTATTGTAAAAATTTGATTTTTTTTTCTAAATTTTATTGGTTCACCTATGAATTATAGATCTCATTAGCATATTTTTTTTTCTCTGAACGCTGCAAGTTTCTCGGAAAAGGCGTTAAGTTGTACGAGGCTGTTTTTGATGTGTTTTTTTCATTTGCTCGCATTGCCTCCATTTTGTGTTAAAAATTTATTAAAAAAATATTTTCATTGACTATAAGATATGTACTTTGAGGATTTAATATTAAAAATTTTCTGAATAAACAATATATATATTTTAAGTCAATCTGAAATTAGCAATTTCATTTCCATTTTACATGTATTTCCCCCCTTAATTGTTCATGTAATAGCTAGGTAGATAGTTTTGTGGAAGGTTAGAGATATCACGAAGGTGGAAAGCTGAATTCGCTGCTATGCCAAGATGGGAAACAAAAAGTGTAACCATCTTATCAGTACCATCAGTGAACTGAATATTGATGAAAGAAGATGCTGTAAGTTGAAGATATTTGTTGTAGAAATTTCCAGTTTTTTAGAACGACTTTTGAGTGACAGTTTATTCGAACGTACGTTAGCTCTTATTGCAGGTATTCAGTACGTGCTAATTAAGACTCAACCAGCAGAGGATTCACAATAGTACCATATGTCAGCCAGTTTCTGGCCGGAATCAGCTCTATTTTGGAATATCTAAAATCGATAGAAAACTATGGTTAATCTGGTAAATTTGAGGCTGATGTGACCTTAAATTGTTCTTTTGATTAAAATCGTGTGGTTTACGAACTGAGCCATAAGTTAACTACTTCCTCAGGAAACTGTACTGGCGTTTTATTTATTTTTACTTGGTAATTAAAATGTAATATATCTGCATAATATCGCCAAACTCGATAGAATCCCAGCTGAGCACCCTGAATAGAGATATAAAAGATGGCTTTCAAGAGGCCTGCCCCACCAATGAAAGTAAATATGACAACATGATTCCCTGATCGAAACGGGAGCTGCAGAAACTATGGAAAAGTACTAGGAAACTTCTCAATTGAGCATGTGGGAGCAACATTGATGATGACTGGATGATGATCGCTTACAGAACCTCTGTAAGCTGCTGAGAGATAGAGAACCAGTAAAATTGTTCTGTGAGGGGCTGGAAGGTGCATGAAAGACGTCGAGGCTTAGTTATGTCCTAGAGAAAAATATATCAGCTAAGCAGAATTCTCTAATATGCTCGAATGGTAACTTTACTCAGTCAAAACAAGAGTCTACAGATTTTACTTGGGACTTACTTTATGCGCTATCCGTTGATTGAAACGCAGAAAACATATGTGCCTCTGACCTAATCTCCTGCTCTTTCCACCAGTCAGAAATTCTGGCAAACTGCTAGATCTGTGGCCACCAGTTAAGAGGTCAGAGATGCAATCATGTTCAGATTGCAAAAATTATATGTTCCCAACTTTATTGAGTATTTATCTTGTCTTATCTTAAGTATTCTGTGCAAATGTCCTAATTTGTTATTTTCAGTTTGCGAAGGCGTTAATACTAGCAAATATCCCCCTCCATGAGCTATAATATGTGGTGCAGTTATCTGATTTTGTATAATGTTGGCGTTCAATTTCTCTCGAGTTAGCTCTTAGTTGTTTTGTTTCTCTCTAACATGTACATCATCATCACATCCCAGCATCACATACAAATGTGTGTACATATTTTCTTTCCCGAGCTATTATTTCATTTTCCAACAATTACCCATCGTCTGTATTCTCGACGAAAACTCTGAGATGAATTGTCTCAAAGTAATATTAGTCTAGAATACTCAACAGCACCCAGTATTATGAAGACTCTTCACAGTATACCCAATTTCAAGAAATAATTGAATTTTTCCTAAAATAGCTTATTCTGCTGAACACTTATTGCTCACATTACACACTGCTTGAGTACGTAATTGAAGTAGCTAAACTCACGAAATTATTGTTGATGGAATCCATTTTTTTCTGCAGAAGCGAATTGTTTTCTACAGACACAGTTTGTCTGCTACGCACGAGTGACTATTGTTGAAAAAAATGATTTCAATAAATCTAAGAAACTCAATCAAGGCACTTAAATGCTTTAAACAATTTAAAACCTTCTGAAACATTCCAAAATGAAAGTCAATTCTAAAAGATTGCAAAAGAATTTCTGTAAAAAAAAATGCTGGGCTGTTTATTTGTAAAAAAAAATTGTATGTTGGTATGTCAAGTCAAAGGTAAAAATTAAATAAAATAAGTGAAAATTTCCATTTTAGGGTGGGCGCAATGAATTTTAATGCGTGAAATGGACTTACAAAATCTTACGTCAATTATTGGCTGTGTTTACAGCAGATCCCAATTTGATTCGGATTTGGAAATCACTGAATTTCTTCCCTTGTATACACGTAAAATTTGGATTTGGAATTGTCTACAAGCCAAATTCAATGTAAAAGCAATGTGATCCCACAATATCTCTTGTCGAGTCTCTGGGTTAAAGCTGGTAGAGAGCTTAATGCACAAATGTACAATCAAATTGAATGTTCAATGGCTAGATCCATGACTCACTTTACCTCTGATTTAACCCAGATACCTCTTCAGAGCTAACTGATTTCAAAGCTCGGTGTGTGGTTTCTCTTTTAAATCGGGGTTTTTCGAATCCTAGAAATTTCAGTGCATATCCATACAGCTCATGCGAACCACCACTTTGAGAAAAATCGGTTGTAATAATTCATCACAATCTTCATAGATTCTATCCTTCATTCAATCTTTTTACTATGGGAAAATCACCCTCAATTCAAGCTGCGATAGCTATCACTCGCATATAAGAAAAACACAATAAAAACCTCTCCGAAAATATCTTTACATTTCCGTTAACAGGAGAGTCTTGTTCACACTCTCTTGAATAGAGCAAGGTTGTTATTCATATCTTCCCGTATTCCGCAAGCAAAAACAAAATCTAACATTATAGCTTTAAAGCCAGTAACATGCCAAGAGAATGAGACAACGGCAATGAGTTCGCGTTCAGCTTCTATTCCTTCCGCCGGTTTTCTTGTAAGAATTAGTGATTCCTACTACGAGACTCGAATGTCGTTTAGAGTTTTTTCTCTTATCTCATACTCATTGGATTAAGTTAGATGATGTCGACATCCTACATGAAGTACCTTGCCATTTTTCTTGGCTTCACGAACGAAGTGCGAAGAGTGAAAGTCGGAAAATATTTTGCATTAACAGTACATGGCAAAAATATCCCAGCTGGATCATAGATCTTTTTGAATGCTGGTTTTGATCGTGTAAGCATAGCTCTTATCGCAAACATTACAAAAGTATCATTAGCTTATCGGATCTGGCCATATAATTTGCTCAGGGAACCGGGTTTTATTTACTATAGTAGGGTGTGTGAAGTATGAGTTTACGCATGCAGGACTTTACTAATCACTTCACTTTTCTCAGCAGATAAACTAATGGAATAAACTTAAAACTGAAAATATTTATGACGTCAAACTTTCCTGCTGGTATGAACCTTCTATCAGCAATACCGTGCATAATTATTGAATGTTAATTAAATCTGATGCAAGGAATTAAGCCAATAAAAACACTTGTTAGCTCTTTACCAAATAGGAAGGCCAATTAATTATAGCTGCAGGGAAATTTTCATATAATAATGACTTGCTTGAATGAATATTTCACGTATAACTTTTACATAACAGCTTGAGATGTGTTATAGCTCTACAAAAAGGTAATAAAATGAATGGGTTCCCCAGCAGTGAAGAGAAGTAAAGGAAGCATATCTCGTAGAAATTTAAGTGACCCCATAATGATTTATACCAGTGTATTTAAAATATCACTACTATGGTAGATGAGGCAGTACCACAAAACTTGTTATTGCTTTCAAAGGCGCTATGATGACAATTAAAAAAACCATTAAATGGAACACTTGCTAGAAAAAGTCTGCGTTTACTTGCTTCCAATCAGTTTGTCCCGCAAAAAATAGATTATTTTCTAATCTTCCTTTTTCTATTCACAGATCTTTAGTATTCGTCACATAAAAATTTATTCATTACGCTATATAGTTCTTTGACATACGCAGAAAACGGGAAAAGTCTGCAGTGACATACTGAGTTGTGAGAATCCTGGAGGATTTGTGCAGATTTTGAGTGCATATTGTAGCACTAGCTACTTAATACCACAACCACTTGCTACTCTCATCAAAAGTTACTGCGATGAAAATGTTTGGTTCCAAACATTTTTCGTTTTTTGACCCTAAACATCTTTCTACCCCTGTAACTTTCGACGAAATCATCGGATAAAATCGAAATTGGTAGAGTTATTTGATTTTAGCGTGAGACGATTGTGAGAGACTTTTAGTTGCTGTGATGGTGAAGTGTTGCAAGCACTAATCATTTTCTTTGTTTATCGTATGTTATGCTGCTTTCAAAGTTTCGCAGTGTTTGGCTTTCCTAAATCTTGAAATTCCTGAAATCCTTTCCATCCTATGAGTTTAAATCCATATTTAAGATCAAGGTGATTTTGCAATCGAAACAGGTTGGACCACGTATGGTAGAATATGCACTCAGAATCGGTAGGATTCTTCCACTGTTCATAGAACATTAGTGTTTCTAGCGGTTCAGGTGCACTAGTTTTGTTTTAATGTTCTAGTGGTAAATTTTTTTCTTCTTCTTCCAGATTGTACTTGAATATCGATATGCTTTCTCACCCTTACACACTCGTGGAACGCAATATGCTGCATAGACCGAATTGTCTCTAACCCATAAATACCCGAAGCCTACTCATTTCAGTGCAGTTGACAATATGGTCTCGACTAAAGTATTTTCAGTGAGTCACAGCCGCAGACAATTAAACTTCAACAGCCATAAAACGACCTTATTATAATTTTCTACCAAGCTCGAGGCATTTCCCGTACGCTCAAGCCAGTGAAATATGACAACTCGAGCTATTCGCTTGATTAGTTGGTATTACGGGAAGCTTAGGCAGGATTAACCTGAAAAGGGGAATTATTAGTATGCTCATTACTTTTCGTTGGCACATGAGTGAGCAAGCTTCTGCTTGGAACGTTAATTAGTCTTAAACGGAACGCTAATAGTACAATGCTTTCGGGCTCTCTCCAGTTGAATCGTATTTCCGGTTATAATTTACTACAAATAGGACTGGCTTGTACAGTGGAGATAGAAGAAGACCAGCTGTGCTTTTTTCCAGTTTGGGAGAAATTACCCATTTAAGGACTTTACGAAATTTTCTTTCCAACGGGAGCTAGGACCTGTGCTATAAGCTAGTGAAATTCATGAGAAATACGGCTTAATATATTTAGAGTTAAATAGTCGGAAAATACGACTTTCGAATAGAAAATCCAAAAAATATTTTCGAATATATGTATGTATATTGTGTATTGAAACGAAGCTCCTAAACTACGTAAAATTATATTTTTTCGGAGCTTATACAAATTGACAGGGAGTTCCAATGAAAATAAGAAATCACGTATCTCAGATGGTTAATGCATTTGAAACCATAGTCATAGCTTAAGAACTATATATAGCCCGGAAAGTACGTGAATTGCTTTACAATGTGCGATATTTCCTCACTGATTGCGAGAAGTAGATAGCAATATCCAAGTCCAAGTGGAAAAAAGACAGAAAGTACCCCATCAAGCAACGCGGCTACGATCAAATACGTTTCTTATTCCCACTAGGCAAAGATACTAAATATAAAATAGATTGCCAAAGATACTATTTAACGAATGGCAATTTATGTAATATTGATTTCCTGAAAACGTATTCTGAGTATAAAAGTGGTAAGTGATAAAATAGTTAACGCGGAATACTACTTTCGATACCATTTGGCGAGTAAAAGGAATATCTCCAACACTTTTACGCAATCCACTATACAGAGAATTTCGTTTGTCGCCAACGAATGTTCGTTGCGCTTTCTGTTTCTTGATGGGATTGTACGCACGCTAACACACTTTCACCTATCAGCTAACACAGATACCTATATACATTCTCACCTGTCGTTTGAGAGTATGCTTTTCTCACTTTTGCATATGATAAAGTGAACCTAGTTTGGTTTTGGTTCTTGTTAGGTCCCAGCTGATGGCAATTCCTTCACTCCTTGCCATTCTCCCTCATCAATCAACCACATAATTTCAGTGCTATTTATTAGTTCTTATGGTGTGCCATAGTCCTAACACAAAACAACAACTAATAGCATTCTAGTGAGATTCTAACAGTCCTTGTGGCTTTACTTCTGATGCAGTCTCAGTAGCAATCCAGTTTCCGAATGGAATGAAATAAACCTAGAAATGAGCATATTAGTCTTCTCAGCTATTTTATGCTCGAGCTGTTGCCTGCTGTCTGGGTATGATTTTGAAAATTCTTAGCTCATATTACACATTGTGCTTTATATAGACTCATATATGTTTGTTCATTACTTTGTACATTAATATGTATGATCTGAAGTTTATGTGAGAGTGTTTAGCTTTTGTGGGGCAGGACTTTTGGCTGTGCCAAATTCTCGCATCAATAGATAGAATCGTCTTTGTCTAAAATTGAATAGGACGCTGTTCTCACGGACGCCAAATTCAATTTGGAACATGACCATGTTTGCTTTTCCCTCGAGCAAGTTGAATAAGTAATAGAATACAAGAATGTGAACAATTGAGAAGCGTGGTAAAATAAAACGCATACGTGAAGTACATCACAATGAGCCGAAAACAATGGTGGATAGTTTTCGGAATTTTATAGGAATAAAGCTTATATTAAATAAAGCACAAAATAAAGCTCGAAAATCGTGCAGTTGAATTCTGATTCGAACTAAATGCATGTGCAATGCATGAAAAATGGCTTCCACATCAAATTAAATGTAAGATAATGTTTTGTATACTTCAATAAGCTTCCCCAAAGATATTTTATCCAATTTTTCTGAAAAGTTTTTACGCTTTGTGCCAAAAAATATTGCATAAAATAGCCACCGCAATCATTATACTTTGCTTTATTCAAGAGATGAGAAAATGCTGAGCAGGTACGCTTAATATTCTTCTCAAAATTGGTAAGGTCTTCGAAAATTTACTTCTTCTGAAAACATGTTGTAACGTAAATCAACTACTGTTGGCCAGTGATTATTCATTAAAATAACGGATATGTTTCGTTTTAACTCCGAAATAGACGGTAAAGGACCTGTCGTAAAAATTTGTATCCGCTTAGACATTCGATTACAAACAAACCACTGGAAGTTATTTCAGCAACTGGTAGACGACGAGCAAAAATTTTTCCAAAATTTTAAAATGAGTCATTACCAGTTCGAACTACTGTTAAAAAAAATAAAACCAGCGATTAAAAAGAAAAATACGATCTTTAAAGAGGCACTGTCTGCAAAAGAAAAACTCGCAGTTTGTGTAAGGTAAGTCACACATATAATTTATTCAAGTAGTAGTTAAATATACACATGATAAATCTTAAACAGTTGTAAAAAGGTGTCTCGATGGTATTCGTTCTTCTGGATGATTCGAATATATCACTCTTGTTGCGATACGTCTGTTGGTGCAAGTGAAGTAAAAGAATCCTCCGCAGAGCCAAGACTGCAATGAACAGACGTTTGCGAAGCATTACTCGATGAAGACGACGGGTTGCTTAAAATATCGATTTCCATTTTGGAGATGATCTCAAACACTTTTGATTTTGCTAAAGCCTTTTCACGGGGCTGAAAGGATTTCACCGTTGCGGCAATGCTAGTGAAAAACATGTCAATATCGTCCGTGTTGTTTTTATTCTCCAATATGTACTTCATAAGTACAGCTGAGGGTGTCTCTTCTGTGCAGACTCGCTTCCTTCTGTTCCTCATTTCTGTTGGACACCTTGCAGGAACAAATGCGATGCTCGACGATGTAGAAATGTCGTTCGGTGATACTGACGAGTGTTCTGGGTGACGAATATTCTGCTCCAAGTGATCTTCTTGGCCACCACTGTCATCTTCCACATGTAGTGTGCACAATGTTGGCCTTTCTTTGAAGTATGGCAACAGAAAAGACATCTCGTCTTGATACTTCCATTTTTTCACTGGCGCATTTTCTTGGCCACTACGTGTTTCTTTTTGCTTTTTTATTGCTCGCCTATAGCAATCCCTCAGCAAGGTCCAATTTTTTTGCAGTCTTTACCTGAAACAAAACATTAAATGAATTTTTTTTTCTAGATTTCTGACAACAGGAGACTCGTTTGTGACAATTGCGTTCAGCTATCGACTTGGAGTCAGTACTGTTCACAGTATTGTCATGGAGGTATGCAACGCAATCATTAAAAGAATGATTGTAGAATGCCTCCCTCTGCCAACAAAAGAAAAGTGGTTAAGCATTGCTGACGATTTTTGGAGAGTATGGAATTTCCCGAATAGTATTGGAGCAATAGATGGAAAGCACGTCATTATAACTGCGCCAGCAAATAGCGGATCTCAGTTTTTTAATTACAAAAAAAAACCTTTTCGATTGTTTTGATGGCTGTTGTCGACGCTTACTACAATTTTATTTGCGTCGATGTGGGAGGATATGGAAAAAATATTGACGGAGGCATTTTCTCGAGCTCGAATATAGGAAAATCATTGGCCACGAACACTATGAATGTGCCGATGGAAAAAGTCCTACTAAATACTCGTATGTTGCTGCCTCATACGTTAATAGGTGATGAAGCGTTTCCCTTCAAAACCTATCTTATGAGACCATATCCATCTCATCAACTAAATATTGAGCGGCGAAAGCAATTTAATGAAAGGCTGTCTCGCGCCAGAAAAGTTGTCGAAAATGCATTTGGCATTTTGTCTCAAAAATTTCGCATCTATAACAGAAGAATACAGTTAAAGCCGGAGAATGCAGACAAAGTTGTAATGACAACGTGCATATTGCACAACTTTATTAAAACCACTGGAAGTTGTAATTTAGATGACGCACAAAACATTGCGTCACGAAGTTTGTCAGACTTACCGAACCAAGGAGGGAATGCGCCGATCGGAGCTTTCGATGTTCGAGAAAAGTTTGCTCAATTTTTTAACTCATAGGTTGGATGTTTATAATTTTTTGTATTATATGATATGTCTATTTAGTAAGTTTTGAATAAACCTTATTTTCGTGCAAATGGTGTATTTTTCAAAGAAAAAACAGCAAAGATATACTTCAAAAGAAAAATCTATTTTGTGAGAACACATAAAAAAATAGCGAACAATGAAATGATTTTACGGAAAAGATCTTAAAATAACAGGTAATTCGAACATTTTAACTCTATCTTAGTTTTTCTTTCAAAAATGTTGACCATTAAATGTAAAAAACACAAGATAAGCCTCCTGTCGGACAATTTTGTTGTCAGTTATTCCAAAAGTATTGGAAAAGAAGTTAATTATTTTCTTACCATCTACTTGCAGTGCTTTGCGAATCTCGTCCCAAGCTGCATCTTTTTTGTTGTTGTCACTGTATCGCTTATCAGTGCAATCGTATAAAAAAACAAACTCCCGTACACACTCAATTAATTTTTCGCTATCCATCCTATGAACTTTTTTTGTCCGCCAAAAAAGAATATGGATGAGTTTACGCGTGACACCAAGAATTTATGCCGCAGGCTTTACAATTTACCAAACTCACTGAACATCACAATTCCTGGTTTTTGTTATGGTAAAACGTGGAATTGTTTCTATCTAAAGAAGGTAAAAACCTGACGCTAAATATCAGATAATTGTAATGAACAATACAAACGCATGTACTTTAATTGCATTTTATTGCCCTACCCCTTATAAAAAATACGAAATGAACCAAAAGAAATTTTAAATATCATTTCTAGCTCGTTTGCAATTTTCAGTTCCTATGAAAAATAGTATTTCACAATACATATTTCCATTGTTCACCTAACTGAGTTTTACCTAGGCTAGGACAAAACGAACCAGCTACCAATGCTATTGATTGTTCCTAGTATTTGTTATTATTAATTTACTTACAGCCTGGTCCCAATCTAATTAAATAGTAATTAAGTCTGCGTTCAGGTACAAGAAAAACCATTTGCAAATGGTTTATTTTTTACCTGAACGCAGACTTAATTACTATTTAATTAGCGTATTTACTAGCGCATCGGAACCAGTATAAACACTACTGTTCGAAGTCTAGTAGAGGGTTGTTCTTCAAACATTAGTCAAAATGACAATATTAACAGGTTTTCTATGATAAAGTCATGTACACTGTACTCTTATCAGTTTCAATAACTATGAGATGTCCAGTTACTATGAAAACAAATTAAAATTATGTTAAATCTAGGTAACAGTTTCTCAATATGGGTAGTTAATCAGCATCATCCATTTGAGAAACAAGCCATATGTTTTAATAATATTCTACTTTTATATTAATAATATTAATTAATATTACTGTTAAGGATTATGTACCAACTTATTAGTATTCTACTATCCATGTTATTTTAATTTAATTGAGAATTTCTATAAATTTCTAAAAATGCACACCTGCACGGTTCCTAAAAGCTTAGTCACTTCTACAATGGTGAAGTATGCCGCGTTGAAAAGTCACATACAAACAGAAGTTAAATAGGCTTCGAACTTTTCAAACCCAAGATCCGAGTCTTTTAATGCCAAAGTCCATTCGATCTGCAAAAATTTCCTGATCTGATCTACTAATCCGCAAATCAATCCGACACGGATTGATCAGCCTTCATCCACTATTAAATCACATTGTATCTCTTATAGCTACCAACGAAACTGTTTCACACACGTTCCAGCACCAGCAACTATTCTTCCCGACAATCCGTGCTGGACACGATCCGTGTCTGCGGGTGCTGTTACGAACACGTTACGCTGTATGTGAAAGTGTCCATACAAAACATGCTAAAGCATATCTGTCGTGCTTGACACGTGCAGTGTCTGACACGCTACGTGCTGGACAATGTGAATAGACCTTTAGACAGCATGAGAGAGGCTTCTTGAAAGAATTGTTCGACTATTAGCAATCGCACTGCAAACCGGTGGAATGGATGATTTGCTGCACTTCGGGATGTTTAAGAGCATACTTAGTCGGTGGAGCACCTAGGATGTTGAGCATTCGTAGACTGTCACCAGTTGTTGAATCGGTCAATTTGAAAATGTTTACATGTACATATGTTAGGTACATCTGTCATGACTGACCGAATGACCTATTTACATTCGGTCAGCTGTTAGGTGAATCCAGCTGTTGTATGGATTCAGTGGGCAGTGTGAATTTAGCACTTAGCGTAGATCCCAACCCAGGGTCCACTTCACAATACTGCTCCAGTGAAATCCGGAAAAAAAAACTAGTCAGAAGGCGGTCGTTGATACGGGGTTTTGAAAAAACGGGGAATGGAAACATTTTTGGGTTGGAAGACAAAGGACATTCAGTGCAAGCGGACAGCCGCGAATTTGAAAAGTGTGGGAAATTTTTTTTCAAATAATCCAAAGTTCAGTTTAAATTGGGAATTGAAAGTAAAGAAAACAAAGTGAAAATTCAAAAATTACGAACGGTGGTAGAGGCAAAAGTGGAAAGTTAAAATTACAAACAGTGATATTTGGAGGAAAATTTGATCACTGTGTAATTGGCGCTGCATATAACATATTTGTGGCTGAATTTTTGGAATTGGCGGAAACTGCATTTTGGAAATAGATCTGTATATTGCTTAGTGGTGTTGGCGGAAACTATTTTTTTTGGATATGGAGCTGTTGGCAGAGAAAAAAATATTTGTACGGAATTTCAAGTAAGTCTTGATATAAGTTATTAAGCGAAGCTGAAGAAATTAAGGCGTTCATGTATTCAACAACTTCTTTCGAATACGAAAAAAAAGGCGGAACCGAAATACAAATACTTCATGAATCCAGTCGGAACACTTTTAAGATTTGTTTTTTTTTGTTATATAGAAAAACTTGATAAAGTAATGAAGGAATAAAAAACTAAAGTTAATTAATCTAGAATTAAAATTGACTAGTGAATAGCAAATCGAAAAATAGATGCAGAGAGAAAAAAAAAGAAAAAAATCAAACTGTAAATTTGATAGTATTAAACATATTATTTTATTTTCGAATTTCCATCTATTTACATGTATACAGTTAGTTGGTGTGGGAAGTGATATGTTCCAAAATATTACATTTCTTTTATTTGTATGGTTTTAGTAGTAATTTAATTAACCAATTTATGAATGAATTATAATTTTGTTAAGTTTCTTGTATGATTTTTTTTTTTGGTTTTATCATAACAACAAATGCACTGTCAAGATTGGTGTAAACCAATCCCGGCCTTGTTTGAGTAAAAATATATAAACTACTCACATCTAAAGGATATTTAGTTTTTTTATTTTTATTATTGGTTTCAATTGAATTATTAGTTGAATATTTTGGTTCTTTATTTGTTTATTTTATCTTTGTTTTGTTAAATTAATTATTTGCTAATAAAATGGAATAATTCTAGCATAAAAAAAAAATGATTCCTAATCTGAGTTTTCCTTTCTCCTATTGTATGCATGTTTTTATTTTCGTGTTTGTTATTTGTTTCAAAATTTACATAGTTAGCGTGCTGTAGCTCGAAGGTCTTCTTCTGGCCAAAGCCCACGCCGGACTGAGCTAGTCGGCAAAAATATGGCACGCGGGCCAAAGTAAAGAAGAAGGTCTTAAACATTCAATCATGCTGCACTGACGGCGCCTCGAAAGAGCTTTTTGTTGGTTGCAACAATGTGTTGACTAACAAATTGTTCAGAAGGTATCAGGATTTCACGAAGTTCATTAGTGGGCGCATTCCAACAAAGCCTCGCTGTGCAGGATTTTGTTCAACCTTATCCAGCTCAAATGTCTGTGAATAACTATGACTTGACACAAGACATTGGTCGTTACAAGTAGAAAATTCACTTTAACCAGTATCTTTGGGTTCTACTCGTACAATAAAAATTGGCTAAACCAGTAAAATTGGGAACCTTGTATGTAATTTTGAATAATGTTTCACTAACATTAATTCAAGTCCAAAGTAAAATGGATATGCTATGTCAAGCCAATCAGATTAGCAATTAGCTGCAATTAATTGGTCTGGCTCTGTCGAGTAAGAGTCCTCGAGCAGTCAGATTGAGGTTAGGTTTAGTTAGGTTTAAGCGGCTGCCGGTCGACAGAAGCCCGCTGACAGAGGCACCTAGGCACAAAAAAGGCCCGTTGTGATGCCACAATAGTTAATATACTCTCCCTCATTCAGTAAAGAGAGAAAAAGGTTCAGTAGCTGCCGTCACCTCTCCCCTTGCCAATGCCGGGCCCTGACACATGAGATGGAAGACAGATTCCTCCTCGTCCTCAAAGCTTAGAAGTTTTTGAACTCTTCGCTCAATCGTTGCGCATGCTGTCCTATGAGGCAATGGCCAGTAAAAGCACCCACAGCACAACAATAGTTGCCTGGTGCCACGAACATTCATCGAGACCCAGGACTGTCTTGATATCGCACGGGATGATTCATCTACTCAGTCCTTCCTAGCGTGCTCAAGATATTTTTGCCTGAAGGCCAATTTCACCGATGTCATCAGCAAACCTATTAAGATACCAAGTCTAGCTAGTTCGTCGGCCTCATAGTTGCCCTAAGAACCTTTATGTCTACGTATTCAAACCAATTCTATAGCCGAATGTCTCACATCTCCTAAAAAGAGATGCAAGGAATTCAGCAGCAATCATGACTACTGTACAAGGACCAGCAAGGGTATAAGAAGCCGCTTGGCTATCTTTGCAAATACTAATATTGACTTCAAATATTTGATTACACAGAAGCCAGTCACTTGCCTGAAAAATAGTTGCAGTCTCAACCTAAAAGACACTACAATGGCCTGGTAGATGGAAGAGTAAATTGAAATTCAGCTCCTCTGAGTATACACCACATCGGACTCTATTGTTTAGCATTGAAGCATCGGTTTACACATGGATAATCCCATTTTTGAAAGTGACGCCATCACGCCATATGTCCTTACCAGGAATATGAGTTGTGAGCTTCAAGTCTAGTATAAAGTGCCGAGTGATGTACCGGGAACTTCCTCAACCAAGATACTCGCATGGCCAAACTCTATTTTTTCCATACTGAGATACAACTCAGTCTCACAGCAACAAGATTAGCTTGCTGTTGGTTCAGTGGATGGGTTGGTAGCCAATGAAGCAACAAGAAAGTGTCTTCATAGATATTGCGCGGAGCACTCCAGTTACCAGTAGTGCAGCTGTCGTTTGCAGGTGGCCTTAAGACCAGCCTGCCACCAGAATGCCACCACAAACAAAAGAATTACCTCAACCACAGCAGTGTAAAGCCAAGCAACGGTGCGAAGCTGCAATGCCCAATTCATCTTTTTGGCGTTTTTACAGTAGTAACGTGCACTGAAAGCCTTCTGTGCTCTTTCAACTATATTATAGCTCCATAGTAATTTTGAGTCCAGGATGAGATCTAAATATCTGACCATCAGGCTCAGATCAATGATGATCTTTTTTCATATCGGTAAATAAAAATAAGAAACTTTGTACTTCCTTGTAAAAAGTACTAGCTCCGTTTTACTAGGACTCATATTCACGCCACACTCACGGCTCCCACGTCAAAGTAAGTATGTCAACAGAGTGATTTAACCTTTTCGATAGCATCGATAAATACTTTCCCGATACTGCTACAGCTCTTTCGTCTGCATAAGCAATCACTTTGCAGTCTGCACGTCTTAGTCTTATTAGGAAAGTATTCACTGCGATGTTCCACTGCAAGGGAGAAAGGACTCTACATTGAGGTGTACCCGTGCTAACCCTTTGTCGTACGCGAACATTCTTCAAGGAAGAGATTACAATTCTATTCTTAAAGGCAATCAGCCGCTCACCCACATGCAGAAACGACAGTGCTTCAACAAATGCGTTGGACTTTACGTTGCTGAAAGTTCCCTCAATGTTCAAAAAGGTGGCAAGCGTATATTCCTTAACCGCAAAAGATTTCTCACTTTGCTCAATGAGAACGCGAAGAGCAGTTTCAATAGATATTGCTTTTGGTATTGGCGTGCTCTGACTGCCAGATCAGCATAGGATCAATTGATCTTTTAATATGGTAATCAATGATCCTTTCCAGAATCTTAAGCAGGACATAGTTAAGACAAATTGGAGGATAGTTTTTTGGTTTAACATGGAAGACTTTTCTTGCTTTAAGGATAAACACAACTCTAATTTTCTGCCAGACAGTACGAACATACGAGAAGCGTCGCCAAGCGTTATAAATATCTCCGAGCCATGGTAGCGACACCTTCATGGACTGCTGGATATAAGCCACAACGACGCCATCAGGGCCGGCAGATTCAAACGGCTCAAGTGAGTTGGCAGCCCTCTTCAGTTGAGTGTTGGATATTCTAAACGGCATTGAGCTGGCAGCTTGACCCGTTTGATTCGCCGCTTCTAGAAGACAATAATTATTTAGCAAATGTGCGTCTATGAGAACATTTAGAGTATCTTCGCCCGAATTAGTCCAAATGCCCTCAGTGTTGATGATACCATATCCTGCAGTGTCGTTCTTAAAATCTTACAAAAGTGGTTTTATCACTGAGACTCTTCACGTTTCCCCAGAAAGAGAAGCATATTATCCAAGAGTGTGTACAGATATTCCAAACAAGTCTACCTTTACTTATTAAGTGACTAGTACATTACGGCTATCCTCAGGATCAGTTACTTTTATCTTAGATTGATTTGTGATTATAGAAAATTACATCATGGGGTAATCATTCTTCACCAACCCATAGTATTTGTGGTGTGCCCAAAGTTGCAGCTTCAGTCGTCCTTAAGTCTTTGTTTACCTGGATGCCTTGATATATCTGGACTCACAGAGAGTCTTTTCGATACGGTGCTCCCTCCAGCTGCGAGTGTAGTATGTGGCGAGAAGAGACGAAGAAACAAGTTACATACCCTACATAGTACTCGCACATGCTCCTCAAATACTCCATGTTGCAACACAGGAAAAGAGAAAAAAAAACCTGATTGAGGCTACATTAGTGGTTCAGCAATTCTGACTAATATGGCGAAAGAGTTGGTAAAATAATAGGAGCTAATCTGAAGTAAAAATAAATTTAGTCACATTTTTTGGGGGTAGGAGCAATACTTAAAGATGAGCAAAAGAATCAATAAAGTTCAAAGTAAATGAAAGTCTGTGAGGTCAAGTAAAGCATACAAAGAACAACAAACCTACAAGTTTTTGTTTCTTTTTCTGCAGTACCAGGAATTAAAGCTTTGCTAAGATAAATAAACAAATCGATAAGTTTGGAACTGTCCGAAACAGTTAGAAATTTTGAAACTTCAAGAGACCAAGAGGTCATTTCTATCTGACTTAGCTCCAGATACTTATTACTCGTGCAACAAGTCCCAAAACCCTTTTCTCCCCGACTGGAACAAAAGGGAGGTAGTTCCAAGCGGCTTCTGCTTGCGAGGAAAAATGTCGTGGATGAGCGCCACTCGCTTCACTTTAACCAGAACTACTGAACCGACGTCGCACTGAAACGAGAAGTTGTGACGGCGCGCACTAAGATGTGGAAAATGATCACGCGAATCTACGAGAAAAACGTCGGAAAAAAATGAATTCCGCTGCTTGGGCTAATCTACGCCACAATATTAAGAGACAATCACTTGACAATATAACATCACTTCACGCTATATTCACTTTCTTGTAACCTAGTCGCTTAAACATTTACGAAAACTCTCAACCTACTTATCAATTCCAAACTTAATTCAAACGATAAATTATGAGATAACAGATTGAAAAAAACCTCAAGATTACAAATAGTGTGCAAACTACCTTACTAAATTCCCACGACGTCAACTGCTGCCTTGCAGGGGCCGCCTTGTCATTGATTTGTACGATTTTTTCGGATTTTTCTTTTTGTTTTGCTGGCTTGCCGCTCGATTTTGAACTTCTCATCAAACTCAACACTGCAGATCGTCCCGATTTGACACCGTCGTTTAGCTCGAGTATCAAAATATCTCCGTCCAATTCCAACCAGATGATTGATAAATAAAAAAAAGTCCAACGTCAGTTTTCTTCTAATTTCCGCCACGGACATCCATCCACTCACCCAGTTAAAATCAAAAAGAGGGTTCTCTTCCCTTGTTGGCGCGCAAGAAAACTTTTGGCGGCAACGGAATTTTTAAACCCGTTGAGTTCAATAAACTCAGCTGTGAGCTCGTGCGATCCACAACTGAATCCCACCTCGGCCCATTTCCGCTTATTCCGTTTCGATCTTCACCGAAGAACATCTGTTCCACCCGCCATTTGACAACCAAAACTATCATCGCGATTCGTAAGTCCGAAAGACTAGTGAATTACTAGTAAGTTGATCGACATAACCCAGCAAACCAAATGCATCGTAATTAATTCATAAAAGAGTCATATTTTACGAATGTTTTTGTCGTTAGCGAGCTCACAAATGAATCGAAAACGATTCGTTGGTCCTACTACAATGGCCATCCAAGAAGAATCATTTTCAACCATTCGTAAATGAGCTAGAAAAAATGTGGTTTTAACGAGTATATATCACCTATATACTCGTTAAAAGTGATACTTTTATGAATTAAATGTGATACATTTAACGATTTCAAATATATTTGCTTTTACAAATTGAAAATGAGTAAAAGTTATTTACTCATAGTAGAGTAAATTTGAAAGACTGGATGAAGTAATATACGCTGCTAAAGACAAACATACAACATCGTTATATAAGAACACTGTTCAGCACAGAATAATGCACAGAACAGTCGAATTAAACTGAAATTTTGTTCTGGATACCGCGACCAGCAAACTAGGGGAAAATGTATGTAAAATCTGCTAGTGAGCCGCATAGGCCATAGGGCACATACACATGGCTTGCATTTTTTATTGCGGTGGTCATCCTAAGCAAAATTATTGCTGCGTATCGTTTTACGAACAGGCTCAGTTTCATATGAGTGAAATGTGTGTTGATTGTCGAGAAACTATCGTTTTTAGTGAACGCTCACTAAATTGTTTGCTGACAAGTTATTTGGGTGACTTTGTAGATCGTTTCGATGACCGTGGATCATTTGTCCTTTCTGTGTCGTGTTTTTGGACATGTATCGTGAGTTCGAGCTGGTTTGCTGCCGGAACATTGGGGCTTTATTTATGTCGTGATTGTCATTGATGGTGATGTTTGGTGCTCGACATGTTTCTTGTTGTGGTATTTTTCTCGTGTTGCTTTCACGTTGATGCGGCGTTGATACTTACCCTATCTGCTACTATCTATTAACTACATACTAAATTGACGACTCACTAATTGTATTAAAATAGTGAGCAATTGTGATGGCTGATTTGTTTACTTAACTCTCATCATCTTTATTATGTAACTAACCTAGGTAAACCCAGATGGCGGATCTATAGCGTTAATAATTTGGTTCAATAGAAATTCGCGCGATTCGTGACGCCCAGACATACTGCTCAGGAATATTTCCCGGGTATTGTTCTGGCATTCTCCAAGTACCTCCGGGCTTGAAATAAAGGTTGGTTATTATACACAGCCCGAATAAACTTTTTTCATGGGAAATTTCAAAATATGTTATGGGTGATAAAAGATATTCTGTCTGCTTTTTTTCAAGTCTGTTGTAGTTTTTGGAACGCCTGTTTAAGAATCGCCCATAAGAGTTTTTATATATTTAAACGCTAAATCAACTTTTTGACAAACTCACTCTGAATCAATTTTATTCGTTTTGTTGGTTTTCAAAGAAATTGACTATACATTATATGGCCGAGTGTGGTTAAGTGTTCTATTTTATGTCCCTTTCTTCATGGTCTGCATCCTCTTCGCATACAGAAGAGTCTTATACTTCGTCTGAAGAGGAAGCATCCAGCTTAGAAGACGACGCATCTAACGTGTCGCTGGCATCAGACAGCCAACAATCAAACACAGTAGCGTCTTAAACTGTCCCTATAAGTAAGTGTAAAACTGTCCCTACAAAGGACACCCTCCCTTCCTTTTCTAACGCTAAAAATATCAACAATGATAATTTTCATTCCTTAGATGTAAGAAAAAAGTCAACTAAATCCTCTATTGTATCTACGCAGTCAAAATTTCAAAATAGCAAACCTCTTAACTTCTGTGTAGGTCTCAGAAAGTGGATCTCATTATCCTTCGCCAGCTTCAACAATGAACAGGTTTGGCACGTGTTTTAAAGCGAATAAACGTGGAGTTTGCTGCCTGTTTATCTTGGCATTCAAATTTCTCCTTGAACCATTGATGATGATAGGAAGATCACCAAGATTTTCACAGATCTAAGAGATCAGTTCCATACGTACTATCTTCGTGAGGAGAAATTCTCAACATCATCTTAAGAGGCTAGTATGATAGTAAAAAATATGTTGATTTCAAAGTTAAACTAGACCCTATCGAGGTTTTTTATTTGAAAACTAGAAAGGGTCCTTTCAAACTCAGCAAAGTATTCCTTTCAAGGGAAGAAAAAAGTAACAACCGATAAACAAATTTCTCTAAGTGTTAAATGAGCGACTCCGCAAACTGCCCGAACCGAATGGGGCAGTTCATCACCATTATGCAAGAGCCACTTCATGCAATGATGGGGGACATGATGGCGAAAACGGTCCAGACCTTTTTCCCTGCCCAAACTTTAACAACATGGATTACCTTTATTTAAAGATAATGAATCGAGCAAACCAAAAATACATCATTGAGTGGAATGCAAATGCAATGCTGTCAAAAAAGGTGAACTAATTATATGGCTGAGCAATCGCAGAATTGATATTGATCTAATCCAAGAAATCTTTTTGAAACCGGGAAATCAACTACAAATCCCGATTTATCACATTTACAGATATGATAGACTAACTGGCAGCGGGGGATGTTCCATGAAGCTCGCCAGAATATGTCTAAAAATATGTCTATATTACCTCGAATGTTGTTCAGATCTTGAGCCTCAGTGAAATCAAAGCAATGGCCATCAAAATTGATTAAAATGTTCTCAAATTTAAACGCTCAATATCTTATTGAAGATGTTCGTGCGCTATTTGATTCCAAAAGCGCTATCTTTTTAGCAAGAGATCTCAATGCTCACAATGCTCACAAAGACCTTTCTAGCTTTGCTGCAGATAGTGTTTCGTGCTTACATATTCACGATGAGCGCACTTACTGTGGTTTTACCTACACACTTCTATTTAACATTGGTTTATCCACAAATATAAATCAGAGTGTGCTTATAAATATATGAGATGAGGCATCATCATCAGCATCACAAGTCAATGCTTTTTTAAATTGAGGATATTTTCATTGACTTCACACTTAAAAGGCAAATAATTAATTGTTCAATAAATGCATACAAGTGCCCGAAACGGCAAGATATTTACTGGAAACCATTGAGCCAACAATAAAATCTTTCAGGCCAAAGATATCTCCGGGACCAAAATTTCAGGTATGGACAACCAAGACCCATATGAGATTTCAAACTCTATGAAAAGTAGCATTAAGACCAAAAATTAAATTCAAAGCCGAGGCACAGTTACTAGCTATCTCAGACTAAACTAGAAAGCAAACCGGCTAACCAATGTCATTCCTTACCAGATTAGATAATTCAAGAATGAACAGTGGAAGTATTTCATAAATAGTCTAGATCCTGATAGTGGGGCTCTCTGATAAACTTCAAAATATTCTAGAATTAAGAATAAACCAAACATGCCACCCATTCAATCGCCCTCTGGCCTTAAGTTTAGCTATGCTGATAAAGCCGAAGCCTTTGCGGATTCTGTAGAATTTCAATTTCGTGAGAACACTTCTATAGACAGCGATCTCGAAGAAAAAGAACACACTCAGCAGTCCACGATGCGGCTATTACACAGCACAACACCAAGTTGAGAACGAATTCCACCAACTTCTATTAAAGAAGTAAAAAGCTTGATCTGCAGTCTCAAAAAGAGAAAATTTCCAGTTCCAGAAAATATTACCAACCTTAATCTTCACCATCTACCCGAAAACATCCTTCAGGCTGTTTCAAATATCGTAAATGATATTTTTTGCTTCAAGAGATATCCAGAATGTTTGAAGCTAGCCACAGTCGTAGTCATCCTAAGGCCCGGGAAAGAGCTAACATGTGTCTCTCTCTCTCGTCTAAAAGAAAAAGCTCTTTTAAATAATTATCTGCTAGTGGAGCGGTTCAGTTTTAAAGATAAATCATTCCACAGATCTACAGCTTCCTTGAGTAGTCCAAAACATTAAATCAGATCTCAATAATAAAAAATCAACAAGGCTCGTCATTTTCGGTGTTGCAAAGACATTTGATAAAGTGTGGCATGCTGAGCTTATCGTTAAACTAGAACATATTTTTCTATCAACTGCACATTCCGCTCATTGAATCCTTTCTTCAAAATGGAGCCTTCTAAATCAGAATCGATAGCATACTCTCATCTAAAAGACCTATAGCAGCAGGAGTCCCTCAAAGGTTCCCTTTGTCCCCGATTTCGTTCAATCTGTACACAGCAGATATTGCTAGAACCAACAGAGTCATATCTCGTTTTTCGCAGACGACACTTGTATTGTTCATACGTCTAGACAAGGTGCAGCCGTTACCTCAAATCTGAAATGTTCCATCGACTCCCTTATGGAATCTTTTCAGAGATGGAAAATAAAATTGAGCATGGAGAAAAGTCAAGCAATTTTCTTAACACGCAAAAGACGTCAAACACCATCGTGGGCAATCAATCCATAGATTAGAAAGAAACGGCCAAATACCTAGAACTTACTTTTGACCATGAATTACAGTGGACTCTTCACATAGTCTACAAAAGAATTTCCATGAATAAAACAATGCACGCTCTTTATCGTCTTCTCGAAACGTATCAGTTAAGCAACTCAAATAGGGCCCTTTACAAGAAATAGTGATAAGATACCAATTTCTTTACGGCTGCGTAGTCTTCGGACAAACTACACAATCTAACAATAAAAAATTCCAGTCATGGCAAACAAAATGCGCTAAGGAAAATATTCAAAATTTCTTGGTACGTCAGAAACACAGACATCCATAATAATAATAATAATAATAAAATGTTTATTCATTACATTACACATAGATAGCTTAACTAAAGGGGTATTTAACATAAAATAACTTATACTTAGCGGCTATCCTATTTTGGCCTGCTGGCTCTTATTAAATTTTTATTTTAATTTTTTTATCATTCATTTATTTTTGGATTTACACTTATTAAATATTACCCAGGTAGTACAATACCTGGGGTTTGCTTAGCAATATAGTACTTAAATACTAGCTTAATTTACTAAACTAAATCTAGCTTAAATCTAAATAAAATTAGCTTAGCCTACTTAGACCTAAACTTAACCTAGGTTTTGACTATCCTCTCCGATTCGTCGGAAGACCAACATAACTGAGCAGCATGTCCATGAGCCGCCGCTGTCCTGCTATTTTCGCTGGACGCAGAAATGGCTCATTAAAGCCACTTATACGTCCGATACCCCGGATCAGTCCGTTTTCATGTCCGTCTGTCTGTGCCTAAAACCTTGTCGTCAGTTCTACAACCCGGTCCCTAAGCGGCTCCAGACCTGTCTCCTGAAATAGAAGAGAGTTCCTCGGCCACTTTTTAGTTCAGACATCTTTAACGATTTAAGAATCGAAACAGTTGACAAGTACATTTGCGACCGTGCGCTTAAGCTATTCGGAACGGTAGACAATCACCCCAACAATTCTTTAGGAATCCTGAAAATACCTCATCTTCATAATAGTTCGACTTACCAAAACCTGAGGCAACTCACAATTTAGGACGGACTCGCCGTATTTATTGATATAAAACACACATAGTTTGGCTAGTTTAAAAAGCTGAGTGCAACATCGCTCATCCAAGCCCGCAAATCTACAGTTCTCAGCCAGACAATAAACCTTGATTGCTTTTTCGAAATTACAAAATATTTTGTATTGGTTTTTGCACTACCGAAACGACCATTATTACATAACATTTTACTTAATTAATTTAATAATTTTATCATTACTCACATTATCTCAAATTCAATCACTCTTTCGATCATTATGATCCATAACTGGTGAAGGTTTAACCAAGAAACCATAAAGGCAATTACGTTGCTACTCATGAAAACTTCCATATACTTAACACTGAAACACATATTTCCCGCTCCTGAGCTTCTTGTCATGTGGAACGCGAAAGTACTGCAGTGACTGTTATCGCCGACCCCATAAAATAACACATTATTATCCATTCAGAAGTTTTTCATGTTCCCACATACAATTCACTTTTGGAGTGTTCTTGAATTTTCCTAATAGTGTTACACGTAAATATTTGCTGTATTCTTCGCAATCTTTACGCCAAAGAATATCCTGGCAAATGGATGTAGAAAGGCTTTATACGAACGGAAGTGAATATAGTGCTTGTCTTTTTCAGATTTTATTTGTGCTTGCTTATAGATGCTGCTATGATTACGCTTAAACTACCGCCGCACGTACATACATATGTACATATCTGCATGTGCTCGTTGAATATTCGCATGACTGTGTCTTTTGAACTCTTGAATTCAGTCTGTGCTCTGTCATTCAGATGATATCAAAGCAATATCAACAGCGATTTCCACAATATCAATAGTTGCTTGCATTGTTTTAAGTGGAAGCAATGGAATTTTTGGATTTTAAGAAAACGGCAGTATTGATTCCAATGGTCTTCAAAGTATGTGAGAATCGGTAAAACCCACACTGAAAGTTGTCTGTTGGATTTACGAGTATTTACATGTATTTGTAAGATCTTTTGTAGTAAAATCAAAACATTGTTTTACTTCGGAAAAAGTCTTTACACAAGACAATGTAACCAATTTCATTTTCGATGAGTAGTAACAGCTGTCTGACAGTGTATTATTTGATTTTTATTATCATTAATAGTCATCATAAACAATTCTACTTTAAGAGTAGAGATTTAAGAAATATTTTTCGGAAATATTGTATGCATTAGCCGAAACGGTAGATCATCTATAGTGCGATAGTATAAATCGGGTCTTGGTCTCCAGGATTAGGCTAAAGTTATTTTGGGTAGTTGGCACTCTTGCAATTTTTCTACATGGTCCTCCCATTGCAGTTTACGTAGCCTTATTCATACGGTTACAGGTGCATCGTCGAATAATTCACACATTTCACTGTCGTAATGAAGTCTCAACTCTATTCCTTGTTTAAATGGGCGGTTGATTTTCCCGATAACCTTGCGCTCAAATACGTCAGCAGTTTTCTTGGAGTCTCGCACTAGGACCTAATATTTGCTTCCATGTAGCAGAAGCTTAAATGTCAAGCTTATTTTTCCTGCGCACGTTTCGGAACCTTAGCATGGGAAGAACGAAGAAATAGACTTTGTTTAAGTTGTTTATGTGTCGCTCGAGCTCGTCCTTTACGACAGATTTTCTATTCATGTAGGTTCCAAGATATGTGAAATTATCCACATTTTGTAAGTTGTAGTCTCCTTACGCCATGCTTTGCCAAACTTCTTCGTTTAAAGCATGAACTTAGTTTATTTTGATTGACTCCTAGGCCTATTTCCTTAGCTTTAGACTTTTGGCTCAAAAATGCTCCTTTGACATTTTGGATTGATCGTGTCATAATGTTGACGTAGCTAGCATACGCTGCCAGTTATGTGGACTTGAGCTTCAGCTAATCCGGGGTATCAATTGATTTCTTCCTAATGAAGAGCATTGGAATAAGCTCATCCTTTTGTTTTTGCTGTGTCTTCAATTTATAACTTGATATTGAAACTTCTATTTACAGATAACAATATAATTGAGCGATGTTATTTCTTTATCGTGTAGTGATACACGTCCACATGCCTGAAATAAATCGAAAAGAAAATAAATCGATAAATGCAAATTCAGGTCAAAGAAACGCAAATGCAGTGATCCACTAATTCATTTATCGTAATATGCAAATTAGCGAATCACATGCACAATTTCACACGCGACTTACCTTGTACATGCACATAGCCACTCGTGACTAAAAAAGGAAAAGGGCATACCGCCGTCATGCGAAAACAGAAACATTATATATGGCCTGGTCTCAATGAAATTAGAGCATGACTCCGCAAAATACTATTCATGGATATACTACTATAGCCTCGTTTATAACGTGGTCTCAAACCTGCTTAGGATTAGTCAAACCACGTTGTATACGCGCAGTGGATTGATTTGAGTTAAGTCGATCCGATCACATAATTTTACTGGATTGGATCGACTTTGGCGAAAAGAAAATAAATCGATAAATGCAAATTCAGGTCAAAGAAACGCAAATGCAGTGATCCACTAATTCATTTATCGTAATATGCAAATTAGCGAATCACATGCACAATTTCACACGCGACTTACCTTGTACATGCACATAGCCACTCGTGACTAAAAAAGGAAAAGGGCATACCGCCGTCATGCGAAAACAGAAACATTATATATGGCCTGGTCTCAATGAAATTAGAGCATGACTCCGCAAAATACTATTCATGGATATACTACTATAGCCTCGTTTATAACGTGGTCTCAAACCTGCTTAGGATTAGTCAAACCACGTTGTATACGCGCAGTGGATTGATTTGAGTTAAGTCGATCCGATCACATAATTTTACTGGATTGGATCGACTTTGGCGTGACAAGACGCGGATCGAGCGATTGAGGATTGAAAAATTAGAATCTCACTTGAGTTCTATTCATATATGTGACGTTACGATGCGATATACTTCACTTTAGGAGAACTAGCTGCATTTTATTCGGTTAATCCACTTTAATCCAGTCACACCAAAAACCTATTTTGAAGTTTTATTTCAATCCAAGTCGGTCTAAGCCAGTCTAAGTCGATCTGCATTATAAACGCCGCTTATGTTTCATGCAGTATGGCACGCTTTGGTGTAACCCGAGAACGCGACTTGTTGTTTTCACATGAATGGGTGCACGATCGAAAGTGCATATGCAAGTATATTGGTCAAGTGGCGCTTGGGAATTAGGAGAAATGTGTCATGAGAAAGTGAAATGCCGCGGGTGACGTATTTGTAGTTCACTAAGGATTATTTAGGGCACGCTGGATTTTAGCAATTAAGTATGTTTTGTAGAAATGGTATTTAAGAAAGGAATGAACGAAGGAAAAATATAGTTATTACTCAGAAGTCAAGGTGTTATCAATGTATAGACATACCCTGAATCAATAACAAACTTTGCGAGGTTCTTCTTGCGAAGATTAGGAATAAAGCACGGCAAATGTCGAAGGCTAGCTTCGAAGTGGTGCCAATTATAACTGCGGCCTCGCCCCTTTGGTAGGTTTTCCAATTTGAAATATACTATGAGGTTATAGATTTGGCCTTACTCTTAGCAAAACAAGTAAACACTTAAATCTGCGTTATCAAGAGGAGCTGTTGACAGCTCCACACCCCAATGATCATCTTCTATTTCATGAAGAACTCACTTTATTTCAATCGAAACTTAATGTGTATAGTGACTAACTGGTTTCAAGTGGCTTAACAACTAGTAACTAATATCAATAAAGAGGAAGTGCTATTTATAGTTATGTAACTTGGTTTTCCGTTCAATTCAATTTAACCAAATCAAATATATTGCAGTGTTAATCACTATTAAAATTGACCTGAGATTTTGTGTTCAGTATTATAACGTTCACTATGCGAATGAATTTTCGTTGGGACGCCAAAGTCAACAAATAGTTGGTGCATATGGATTTTGTATTCTAATCGGTGTTGTATTCAGCACATGTTTAACAGAAAATATTTGGTCACTTGTAAACCATTTGCTTTGAAAGCCACCCTGATGCTTCATGATAATATTTTGGTAGTTGGGCTTTAAATTAAATTTCATGTGACGTGCATAATAAAGCGACCCGTCTTGAATTTTCAGACCTAAGCTTGTCTCATTTTTTTTCTGTATGGGACGTATTATACTATTTAGCAAATCACCTGGTAATTGCTCCTCTGTCCATATTTAGCATATCAAATAGAAGAGAAAGTTACATAGATGCGGACCTCATCTTTGGAGCATTTCAGTTTGGATTCCATCCTTGTTTTTTCTAATGTCACGTACTGCTGCCGGTATCTTGTACATAGTTGGTGATGATATCGGGATATCACGAGAAGCCCACCTTCGCCCTTTATTGATGGACATATTTATTTTCGATCTTTCAAATGTTTTTTTCTGGAAAATTATGGGTGTGCGATAAATAAATTTGGACAATTATTCAATTATAACCAAATGATCTGAAAAAATATTAAATTTTATTTGCATTGTTATATTCAAATATTATTAATATATTAAATATTTGTCGGTAGAATTCTCGAAAGATATTTTAATCTCTCTAAATATTTCATATTTACTAGCATAATAGCTATGAAGAAGGAACTTTGAAAATTTAATTTACATATACTTTTCCAGAATCTTCAACAGTTTTCTCGTGTTATCTGCATACAAGTAGTAATATCCAATTAAAAAGATGGAAAAAAAAAGTTTCGTTCATCTAAAACAACATATTGCTTGCTAAAAACCTTCCGAAATATTAAAATTGATCTGTATACGCTCATTATTGTTCTAGAATCATTATTGCTCTTATAGAATTGGAATTTATTCAGCATATCTAAAAGAACAAAGAATATAATTCACGAATAAAATATTTGGCGCATTTGATATTTTTTTTTGATATTTTTTATGTGTCTAATAATTCACTAATTTTAGTAAATTTCGGTCTGTAATTTTGCATATTTACTTTTGCAAATTAGACAACTTACAATCCGACCGAAAATTCTAACGTACAAAGTCGTAGAATTTTTCTCCGTAGCCAAAACAAAAAATTTATTATCAATTAATAGCAATTTACATTTCAATTTCTAATCTTTTTGTGGTTTAATTGGTTGTCTGCAGACAATCGTAGTCACAAATGCAAATGAAGGGATATTGAAAAAATAAAAAAAAATAAAGTCCAAATGAAACAAAGTTCGCTTGAAGTTTTAACGTCAAAGTGTAGTATCTTACAGCCTACGCCCCGACAAAATTTCTGAAAACTATCAGCCAAATTTTTTCCGCTAATTTCAATTTCATTTATCAATTTAAATAGAACCAAATTAATCATTCCATATCACAGGGGAGACTCCCACAGAGTCATTTCCAGTGTAGGTATCATTCCAATCTACTATGGCAAAAGTATTTTTGAATGATTCCAATCAGTCTTCTATTGCTCGACATAACTGATTTCTTTCATGTTTCTTGCCTACGTGATAAGAAAATATTACATAAAAGATACTTACGTATACATACATAAATGTGTCTTATGTAAAAGAGCGAGAGTATTTTTACTAGAATTTTCCCATGGTATTCAATTCGTACGGTATTACATTGCTTTAGGTAAGGTTCAATGGTTCTTCTATTATATTTCAAAATAATTTGAGACATTGAAGGCGGTGTTTGATATTGCAGTGTGATAGTGGAAAAATATGGAAAATTCCTCTGACGATGACTGAAAACTGTACAACTTACTTACAACACTTCTACCAAAAATTCCACGTGGAATTTCAATAGCAAAAGAAATCCTCTAAAAAGCCGTACGGAACCCTTTGAAATGCTAGACAAATAATATCTTACGCAATTTATTTGGAAAATCTCTTTTGAGAACATATTTTCTAGCATCAAAGTTTAGGAAAATTATGTGTTCACATTACACGAATTAGGCATTATACGTATGTATATTACAATCTATGAAGCAATTTACATTTGAGCTTCTGATTAAATTTGTTTTTCTTCTGCTCACCATTTTTTTTTGTATAATGTTAAGCATTTGCTATGTTTCGGATTTACATTTGCGTAGTAGGTTTGCGTATTAGAACTGCATATGAAAAATGAAATATGTTTCATAAATTTCCAGGACTAAATGCTGAAAATTGAAATAGGATTATTAAAAATTTGCTGAATAATATATTAAGACTCATGTTTATCGTATTGCCTTCTACTTCGAGTACATACTTTTTCATTTCAAGTAAAATTGTCATTGGGCTTTCCAATAATCCGACCATGGATTTTAAATTCCAATTCATAAAGCTAGCATGATGTCTAATTTTATTTACTTCACAAACTAAGTTACTTTCAACGGATACCTCAAAAATGAAATTAAAAAAGATTGTAGATGATTTATTGATATATGACATGCAATAATACAGACTATTTTCAATTAAGCTAAACAGGTAGAACCTATTCAGTTCAAAAATAATTATTGTTGGATAGTTGTTATATAACTGTTATATAACTGTAAGTATATAATAAACACAAGCTAAAGAAGAAACTGAACCAAATATATAAAATCACGAGGTTCTTCGACAAAACTCGTTGACTAGCTAAAATACAAAGAAAATCACTGTAAGTTAATTGTTTAGTTACTATTCACACTTTCAGAAAAAGGATGAAGAGCCAATTTTGAAAAAAAATTAAATACTTATGATCATTTCTAGTGAAAAAACTTAAATTTCATCCGGGTGAATAATCTATTAGCCAAACAAACTGTTTTATTTTTTAGCGCCCAGTGTGGGTGTTGAAATTGGGTAGATTAGTCAATTTTTCAATTCTGCTACTGAAATTTTTAATTCAACAACAAATAATATTTTTTCGTAGTAGTATAAACATTCTTTCTCATGGCTAGCGTAAATTGCTTTAACCATGATCTTGTGTTATATTTGTCACAAACTTCTCATCACCGCCCATAATATTAAACATGATTCGTCATGATTCTTTTGTTGCATGAGCACGGATGTTATATACTTTTTATTGATTTCCAAAGAAAGTTAGTATAAGACTCATTTGGCCGAAAATTTTAAATATATATGTATATATATATATATATATATATATGTATATATATATATATATATATATATATATATATATATATATATATATATATATATATATATATATATATATATATATATATATATATATATATATATATATATATATATATATATAAAACAAAGTCAGGTTAGTTAGACCCTTTATAACTCAAGAACGACTGGACCGATTTTTATGATCTTTGATTTGTTGGATTAATCTTGGCTCCGAATAGCAAAATAGCTGTTAGAACTTCGGCAAAATTCCAAAGAAAAAATTGTTTGAGGATAAAATTCATTTTCTTATACATTTTGCATGAGAAAAATAATTGAATTCGTGTTCAACGCCATTGAGCTAGCTGTGCAGACGTGCGCCGCAAGTTTTCAGTGTTATTTACAATTCCACGAGCCAGAAGATCTAATCTTTCACCACTTAGCTGTTATGCAATTTGACTTCGGAATACTGTGTATCAATCCACTGTCGATTAATAAGAAATCAAACGAGAAGAGCGTCACGTTAGTACCCAACGGGAAAAGTAATTCGTAAACATACTCCCGTATAATGCATGGAAGCATTACCGATCCATACCCGGTTCATTTCTGGTTCTGAAATACATATGTATCACACCAAACCTTCATCAAAGAAGAATTTTCGTAGCAATACTGTGCAACCCGCCGTCCGCACCAAACTCAACATTTGACTTGGCGTATAACCTAACCGAATATATAAGCCGCATAATGGAACCGTCCGACGATCTCATTCTTATGAGAGATTTCAATTTACCGCATCTGGAATGGCGAATCTCTAACGACGGTGAACACTATCTCCCTTTGTCCAATAACCGACGAGAAAGCTACTTCATTGACGCTATTCTTTCAACTGGACTAAAGCAGATCGATTGCATCCACAACACAAATGGACGACTTTTGGATCTAATTTTTTCGACGAATTCATCTGATGTCTCGATTCAACGATGTCCATCTCCTCTACTTAATGAATCTACACACCATCCAGCTCATCATATCAATAACCAAATTAATAACGATATAATAATGGAGTCTAACTTTGTAAATCTTTTTAACTTTAACTTCAAGAAAGTTGACTTTGATACGTTGAGTGAAGTAATGACCGAAAGCAACTGGTCTTCGGTTGTGAATGAATCTAACGTAAATGTTGCAGCCATAAGCTTTCATTCTATCTTATTCGGTTGCTTTGCTCACTGTGTATCTTTGAGTAACTCTGTACCTTTGAAACGCTTTCCATGGATCAAGACAGATTTAATCAATCTCAAAAATTTGAAAATCAAGACGTGGAAAGTATACAGCTCGTCACGTCTAGAGGATGATTATAAAGTGTATGAGGAATTACAAAATAGATTAATATCTGAAACCTCATCTACCTACTCTAACTATATGGACAAACTTAGGCAGTCTTTCATAAGCCATCACAAGCGTTTTTGGAATTTTGTAAACTCAAAAAGGTATCATGACGGATACCCTAGCTCTTTTGTATCTGACGGCATGGTCATTAATAACTCGCAAGCAATCAGTAACTTATTTGCAGATTACTTCCAATTCGCGTATGGATTACCTCTCCCCGACTTCAATAAACCTAACTTCAATTTCCTGATGGACTCCCCTAAAACGACATTGGGAGTGAAAAACCTTTACATCGACATTTCCACTATCTTGAAACATATATCTCGTCTTAAGAATAATTTTCACCCCTGTCCTGATGGATTACCGACCATAGTGCTTAAACGTTGCGCCAATATCCTCTCACCACTATTAGCTCATCTTTTTAATCTATCGATTTCCTCCGGTATTTTCCCAAACTTATGGAAATATTCTTCAATTACTCCGATCCATAAAAAAAGGCAGCAAAGAAGTCATGCACAACTATAGACCAATTGCCAAATTACCATGCGTCGCCAAGCTTTTTGAAGCCATAGTTACCGAGATGTTATTTTTTCACTCTAAGTTTTTAATCTCACCTTGCCAGCATGGTTTTATTAAAGGTAAATCTACTACCACTAACCTCTTAGAACTTGTGAACCTAGTCATCTCCGTGATTGAAGAATTTAAACAAGTTGACTGCATTTACACCGACCTCACGAAAGCTTTCGATAAGCTAGATCATAGCATTTTTATATGTAAAATGCATCTTCTTGAGTTCTCTAATAAGCTTATAGAATGGGTTAAATCTTATCTCTCTTTTCGCAATCAAAACGTTCGATTTCATGGCATTCTATCCACTGACATAAATGCTACATCAGGTGTTCCACAAGGCAGCCACCTTGGTCCCAGTCTTTTTGTCATTTGTATAAACGACCTGATCACTTTTGTGCCAGGAGCTTCCATTCTACTCTGCGCTAATGATGCAAAGATTTTTAATACAATATCATCACTTAATGACTGTACGATCCTGCAACGTAATGTGTCAAGCTTCGTTAATTGGTGCGCTCTAAACCGACTTTTACTTAACGTTGAAAAATGCTCAGTTATTTCATTCTCCCACAAATCATCTCCGATTAATTTCAGCTACACTTTAAACCATACTCTTTTAACTCGCTCTAATAAAGTTCGTGACTTAGGAGTGCTATTAAACTCTGCTTTCACTTTTAATGACCACATTGACTCAATAATAATAAAAACCAACTGTGCACTTGGTTTCTTAAAACGACGTTCTAAAGAATTCAATGACATTCTTCTGACTAAAATCCTGTTCTGCTCTCTAGTTCGCCCTATTGCCTAGTACTATACTCTTCGCGAAACGAATTCAATGGTCAAATCCCATACAAAAAGAGCTTTTCAATTCGTCAGTAAAGCTCTTTTGTATGGGATTTGACCGTTGAACTCGTTTCGCGAAGAGTATAGTACTAGGCATATCCTAGAATATGGGTGCTTGATGTGGTCTCCATACTACAAGGAGCACATAGATCGCATTGAGTCGGTCCAAAAGTGATTTCTAATTTTGTTTCTTATTTCTTTCCGCTGGTCTGATCCTATTCGCTTACCTCCTTATAAAAACCGCTTGCAATTATTGACCATGGACACTCTTGAAATTCGACGTCAAAATTTCAAAGCTCTATTTGCTGCGAAGTGACTCACTGGAAACGTAGACTCTGAGTTTTTGCTATCTGAAATGAACTTTCGTGTTTGCCACGGTGAACGTAGACATCATAGCGCCTTATCCATCCCGTTTCATGAAACCAATTATGGATGGAATGAACCAACCTGCGCAATAGCCCGAAGCTTTAACTCAGCGTATCAAATCTTCGACTATAATTATACTGTTGATATGTTCCAGTGTCGGCTTAGACTACCGATTAATTGTCATTCATAATTTCATATGTAAATATTTGTTCTGTAGTAACCATTCTGTTGGTGAAATTGTATATAAAAAAAAACAAAACAAAACAGGATGTCTTAGGCTGGCAAGGTAAGGGGAACTTTGAACTTTCAGTTTTATAGCTTTACAAAAAGAACTTTTTGGAAAGCCTGACATTATATTCTTACATTCTCGTGATTCATGGGGAATGCGTATTAAAGCTTGGGCCAGCGGCTGATCATGCCTCTGCATGACCCGGAATGTGAAGATGAAGTGTTTAGATAATGGTTTTTGAACCAGAATGAGTAGATAATGCTTGCCGTACACGTTACTACAAAGAATTTGTGCCGCTGCTTGCACCGGCGGCCTAGTTTATCCCTGCATGACACTTAATGCTATACATTATATAGTATACTATACATTTTACTTACCTTTAATTATTTGAAATGCACTGGAGTAATCATCTTTCCGTTTTATATAACAAACATTACCCAAGCCTATGTATGCTCGAAAATACTTTTCTTCTTATTTTTGCGAGCAATGTTGATAGGTAAACTCTGAACTTTTTTGCAAAACAGCTTTCAAGATCTACTTACATCTGCATTGCTGAGAATATTTGCTTTTTGCAAGCTGTTAGAATGCATTATAGCTGTTCGCGTTGGGTATGACCCGACCTCGTGCTTCACAAAGAAAAGAGCAACGAGAGGCTCAATTGGCAATGAGAAATTATCGAGCTTATCGTACAGGCCAAAAACTTTATAATTTTCGTCACGCAAGAAGAAATGCTTTGTTATGTCACCAGGTGCTTAATGAAGGTAATCGATCTGAGTGCAATCCATCCAGCAAATAGATTAAAAGAACGTAATGCATAAAAGTTCAATATAATTTTTTTCATTTTTGACTTAACACCAGATTCGGAAATTACATACTCTATTACATCATTCTACAAAATATGAAAAATCCATCTTTTGTGGAAGTACTATATGTTAAAGTTAATAGTGAAAAATCCCCCCATCTACAAAAAACGTCGCACTACTAAGCATGAACGTTCCAACTACCGTAGATAAAACCTTGATGCTTAGTAATGTGTAGATAGAACGATAATGCTTACAATTAGTAATGCCGACATTATTTCGTTGCATGTTCCTATAAAAAAGTCATATCTGCTTAAAACCAATATTTCACATAAATTTTCAACGTAAAAGCTTTTATTTCAGATTTATTTTAAGTTAATGTATTTGTATCCATGTTTAAACTTTTATTCCGTTTGAAGTGTCCTTAGTATATAGAAAAACAGAAATAATTGAATGTTTCAAAAGCTCTGAAATGTACATAGATAAAACGTTTAAGCTTAGTGGAGCAGAATGCTGCGCCAATCATTTCAATTCACTTCAATAAAACAAATGCCGAGCTGCCACGAGAATCACTTTCATTTCAAAGTAATCAAATTACATTTATTGAACTTAATTAATTTTGATCTTAATAAAAAACTGAATTTGATTCAGCTAATAGTAATAAATTAAAACAACATTTATTGATTCTGAGGCGGTACGAAGTTCGCCGGGTCAGCTAGTGAATATATGTATATATCAGCACAGAGATGAAGGGAAATATAAATATTAAATAAACTAGGACCCTGAGAGCATAAAGACATTCGGAGGGGCCGAAGGCATGGCCATTTTTCCTCATCACCAGCGACCCCGATGATAGATTGAAATTTTCGGGGCGTAGGTAATTCCTAATTTATCAAATTGATGGGGACATATTATGTGTGAATAATTTCAAATATTCAAATTTTAAATATCGTAAGAGAATGATTGTTAGATATTTAGTTATTTAATATTTTTTAGCTTTCATATTATAACCGTACGAATTCTCGAACCAGGGAGTAAAAATAAGCTACAGCAGGCTGGATTATTCGTTGCTTTGTGGTAAATTAATTGTTTTTCCAGGATAGAAAATGAAAACAGAACACAAATGCATGCGAACTATGAAAATTGTAGAATATACTAATATTTATTCACCCATAAAACCAAAACTGTTTTATAAGAAACTGGCCTAAAAATTAGATGTGTTTATGCTGGCTCAAATCTTGGCAGTGCCGAGTACTGCCGTAGGTGATGAGAAAACATTGAATAATATAAAATATCATTTTTGTTTTTAGAACATCTAGAAAGTTTTTACTGAGTATTGTGGGTAAAGCAACTGCAATGAATAAAATCATCAAAATCAAAAACAACTTCAAGTTCCGAAACAGGCAAATTTTATTTAAAATTTTTCGAAATAAATAAGTAGTCTTCACAGTTAATAGTTCCAAGAAGTCTCAACTTTTCTTATGCTATAAAGTAGGCTAAATACAATGATAGGTTGGAGATAATATATTTCTAGGTAATAAGATATTTATTGTATTATATTCACACTATCTAATCGTTCTCGACCTACTTCGCTAATCCAGTTATTGGCCTCGAGATTATCTAACAACTCAACTATAGAAGCTGTTTCCTTTTGCCAGCGCTATTTTTTACGCAAATTTCGGATAATCCTATTTTTTCGTTTCATCGTATCTTCCAATTTTTTCCTGCAGCTTGATTAAATGCACTGCGGTAATAGGAGCCACTTGGTCTGTTTACGTAGCCTAATTGAAATGATATTCTTGAATATTAAAATTTTCAAAAGTGTATCATGAACGCAACATCAGCATTAAGCACCTAATGAGATCGCAATTCGCTCTTCTTGTCCATCGTTTATCTCATCTTGAATATTGTTAAAGGTATCTATAGAATTAAGATAATTAAAGAGAAGAATGTGTTGAACATTTTCTTTACTTACTGCATCACTCGAAGATTCTATTCCCCTAAAGATGGTCCCCTGTTCGCTTGCTCAGAACTAACGTACTATGACGGCAGCTGTAAGAAAAACAAGAAGCTATTACACTTATTCCCTTGTCAATCATCAATTGCTATATACCACGGCCGAGAGATTTGAATAGACCCGGGAAGTATTTTTGATGATCAGCTCAGGAAATCCAAGAGAAGAAGTCCAAATGAATATGTGTTGCTCACACTCAGAAAAATGTCACTTTTTTTAGAATCACTTTAAATCAAAAGTTGATATCACTTTGAAATCAAAAGCTAACCTTGTACGAATTCCACTTTATTATAAAAATTTTCTTTTCAAATCAAAATTTTTCATCATTGAATTAAAAAGAAAACGTATATGGCGCCAAATCATATTTGAAAATTTTTGAATCAAAAATGTTCAAATATGATTTGAAAATTTTTGAATCAAAAATGTTCAAATATGATTTGGCACCATATACGTTTTCTTTTTAATTCAATGATGAAAAATTTTGATTTGAAAAGAAAATTTTTATAATAAAGTGGAATTCATACAAGGTTCGCTTTTGATTTCAAAGTGATATCAACTTTTGATTTAAAGTGATTCTAAAAAAAGTGACATTTTTCTGAGTGCATTTTCTGAAAATCTGGAAAACAATATTTTACACAGCATGCAATACGAATAAATTTTTATATCATTTTATTTGTGCTCTGCCCCGAAACTGTTTATGCGCTCTACTGCTTTGTGTTTTTTTTGACAGCAATTAAAATGGCTACCAGAAAATTTGCGCCAATATGTCGACAATATTTAAAAGGGCTCAAATAGGCACTTTCGCTTATAAAAAGTTTGTGAAATTCACAAAATTTAGCAAAACACATAGTTTGTTTATTCCTTACTTGTGATAAGAAACTCCAAGTGGCCGGCGTTGCAAACTATATCCACAATTCGGCACAGCTCACTTCATTGCAAACATTAATGCAATTGCACAGTTTTCAAACACTTTTTTCAAATAAAACTCGCGATTTTCACTTCTACACTAACGTTTTTGTGAACCGCACTAGTCGAATCTACACAAAATTAATCTGTATTTAAAATAAACACGATTTTATTTCCGTACCGACTCAAATTGTTTACATTAGTTTAATTGTCATATTGACAGAAAGGATACAAAGAGGGGAATTGACATTGAAGATACATGAAAAGTGGTCGGTTTCTCTTTAATGTATTTTAAATGGGCATCGCCCCTCCGAATGTCTTTATGCTCTCAGCTAGGACCTCATTTCGACGAAATTCACACAGAAGCTAGATCTTACCCCAAGCCAAATATGGTAGAAATTAGGTTGGAAAATTCGGATAGAACTGTCAGCTATGTTGACTTTTGTTCACCAAATTTTAGAAATTCGATCAACAAAATAATTTTTTTCCCTGTAACTTCCGATGCAGTCATGAAATCAAAACGAAATTCATGTAGTCAATGGACCTTACTGGAATACAAATTCCATAGGAATTTCATTGCAAACCCAAGAATTGGCCACCAACTATGATAACTTTTGTAAATTTTTTATATTCCTTTACGAAGCAATGTTGTCATTGAATTTTCAAATGCAAATGAATCAAAAAACTAATTTCGCGAAAGTAAACCCAAAGCAGACACAAAAAAAACCGATGTGGGGAAAATTGCACTCAAAACAACATAACTCCTACATTCTAATATCAACATCGCAATAGCTTGCACTGTACATCCACCATGCGAACAAAGCATAAAAAGCATCAAGTCAGAAAGGGAACAACTCGTTAGAAGAGGAACAGAAGAGAATCTACAAATTCTGTAGCGTAAATCATGACGGGAGACAGAAACATAAAAGAGACGCTGCTAAATTTCTAGCGTTTTAATAAAATTCATTCACCAAAATTTCGGGGTCGTTTAGTGGGTGAATGGGCAAGGGTTTTCTGAATTTTTTCATCCACAAAGATGCTGTTAGCTGAGCAGCGTCCACGACGCTTTTTGCGTACATTCACTGCAGAGTTTTTGTGAACATCATTTAGGTAAAGCGTCTAAGTAGATGTATGTGAAAATTACGAGTTCGAGCATTGAAGCAAGATCACTTCAGTAGTCTGCTTAGTATATCTCAATGTGCTGTAATGAACTGTATGTACTGAATTGATTGGTACGCAATGCTTAAGGTTTTCAGTAATACGCTTGAGATTTCGTTGCGTTGCTGTAAATTTACCTTCGAGGCTCTGTAGTTGGACTGTTATTATATAAAACCACTTCATGCACAGCGGCAATAGAGTTTTGACGTTTGAAAAAAAAATTGTATGTTATTGGATATTCAAAAATCAAATCTTTTGATTGTTAAATATTGATTGTAAAATAATTTTTACTAATACAAAGTGGTTGAACAAAGGAAGCACTGTTTCCTTTACGTACACCGACGGGCCGCTACTGGTCAAAACTTAATATAAACTCCGAAGTTCTATGCCATTCTGTATAATATGGGGCCGAAGGTGGCACATTTGTGCGCACTCGGCATGAGGAAATAAAAACACATTATAGGCGGTTTACCGCCGCGCTTTTATTGCACTATTTGTTCTGAGGATACATTGCACTATTTACATTGCACGATATTATATTGCACTCTCGCACCGCTCTGCACTGTCGCGCCTTGCACTTAATTCGCTCGCTCCGCGCTTGGACCCAATTGGCAACCTTCCGGGCTTGTCGGGGACTTGTTCGAGACTGACTTCCTCTCGTCACGTCCGCCATCATCGTCGTCGTTTTCGTTCCACCGAACGGTGTTGCCGTTCGGTACACATTCTCAAATTCAATGTTTTCGCCTAAATTAAGTGTGTTTCACGTCATTTTGTGAGAGTTTTGTTCGCAGCAACCATAAGTTTGCAGAAAATGGCTTCGAAAATTTTATGATTTAGATTTTATAAAATATATTCTTCAATCATTCTATTTATAGCAAGAATACCAACAACATACTCTTAAATTTTCACCAGAACTTTCATTGTTTTTCATAGGTTGTTTTTCTGGCTGACTTCATTTTTTGTACAAATCTGTCACCAGTAAAAAAGCTATGGAATCCGATCGTAAAGCATAATGTATAACAAAAATACATTCTAATGCCGGTAAATTTACATGTTTTTGCTTAAACTAATTGATTAATATAGCTGTCGAGTTGAAAATGCTAGCTAGATATAACAACATTTCACTTTGTCATACCAAAAAATTACATATTAAAAACATATTATTTTTCTGTAGTCCTAACTGTAAACACGAAATTTTTTTTGAATGGTGCTTGCCTTGTTTTAATCTACATGAAAAACATAATTGAAAGCATTCAATAAATTTTTCATCACTCAAATATGTAATATTTATGATGGAATTAAATATCAAATTTCAGCATTTATTGCATTGCTGAATATTTAATTTATTCATCCCTTACTCCGAACGTTGTTCTCATGATTTCCATCACTGATAAACAAGCTTTCATAAGCTGAAATAGAATTAGCTTTGGTAACTAAATCCTGGCAATAACACATAAAAAATCATAATTTGTACCTATTCGAAGCTTAGTACAATATTTCTCAACTTTTCTTGTCAAATGTTGAATGTTCTATATCTATCATATTTTAGATTTATTCTGGCTCATATTTTTCTCTAGGATTTTGCCCGGAAATCATTATCGTCGGATAATAATGACTTCCATTTAAGAAAGGAAAAAGCTAACCTAAAGCAAGCCTACGCAATGCTTTAATGGGTAATTTTCCCCAAAACGACATCCGGTATTCAGGACGACCGGACCATCAATCAAAAGCTGTTATTCTGTGCCACGCAGACAGGCGGACAAGCAGACAAGTTATTGAGGTGCAATAACTATTTCAGAATAAGTAACGTTTCAGTATACCTAACTGTCTGAAGACGAACGAAAACTTTAATGCTATTTTAATGGAATGGGACGGTTAACTTTCCTCTTTTTTGCTTTTTGCTCTTATGCAGTTTCAACAATTTCTTTTTTATATAGTACAAATAGCTTTGATATTTTATCAGATGTAAAGCTCTGTAGTTCTTTTGGGATATTTCTGTTCAAAAGTTTATTTATTTATCCTTTTCTATCTCCTTAATTTTCAGTATCTATACATTGGTAAATAGGAACGAATGTATTAACCCTCCGAGAACACATCTATTTTTTCGATCATCGAGAACAATTGGGGTCAAATTGACCCCAACCACTTTTGAACGTCTATAGAATCGCCGTCACTGAAGATTTTCATTTGAAAAAAATTGTAGATGTAGATTGAGGCCTTTTTTAGTAGTCCTCATGCATTAGAAGTAGCCTAAATGTCCTTAAAATACCTAAAAAAAGCTCGCGAAAAAAAACAGTTTTATCGAAAATCAGCTTTTTTACAAAAAAAAATCATAACTTTGTCAATTTTCAATATTTTTGGCTAAAAATTTAGGGGAATACACTCAAGGTATGACAAAATCATAAAAAATTAGCCCTATAGTGACCCTTGAAAAAAACGTATTTATTTTGCATATTTACCGTGGCGATTGTGAAGATTTTGAAATTTGCATATTTAAAATAAATCATAACTTTGTCAGTTTTTGATATTTTGAGCTAAAAATGTATATGGATACTCTCAAGATATAATAGAATAATAAAAAAAATGTTATAAAAAATTTTATGATAATCTTCTGAATAATCAGATTCTGATGGCTCCGAGACATGGTCGTCTTCGGAGGAATCACTGTCGCCAAAATTGTTATCATTGTCTTCAGCTAACAAATTATTGCGTACATTACAACGCAGATTATACGTCATATTGCTAAAAACAAAAAATAAAGTAGCACTAAAAATGCCAAGGAGGAACAGGTCGAGATCCTTTTTGGTTCATCAGTTGGCGTCTCCGGGTATGCTGAGGCCCTCCTCCTTACTGCAGGTCGCCACGAGGATGTCTCTATACCTATCGGGGTTGTAAAATTTACGAGACCATGAGAAGTAAGGTGCCCCTGGACTCATGCTCAGCCTTACGGAAGAGGTTGGCCCACTAGTGGGTGCATGTTTATTAAACGAAACATTTTTTTTATTTCTTAATAAAAACTTCATGCTTCAGTGAGGCGAAGTGGAAATCCGACTGTTTTAGATTAGCCAGGAAAAGTTTGTTATCAGACATCGCTCGATGAAAAGTTATATAGATGACAATCTATCTTAGTATTTTTTTTACTTTTGTCATTTGAACGAATACAGGAGCTTTTTTTTGCATATTATAAAATGAAAAATAAATTGAATTGATTGAATTTGATCGTTTTTCTTTAGATGGTGAAAAACTTGCCAAATAAATGACCGACCATTGGAAAGTTACGGACAAGCTGCACAGACTAATGACTCGGTATTCTTTGAAGGTAATCTTGCACCATCACCATTCTAGCTTGGTAACGTTGTGTCTGGAGGGTGGAAGAGGGCATATTAGTCCATTTCATTACATTACTGCAAATCGTATGCATTGTATGCATACATGTACATACTTTAAATAGGTATTTGGAACAGGTATTTTTTCGTACTCGTACTTGTTACACCTAGTATGTGTAAATCCTAGTACGACCTAACTCTAATTGTCGTACAGCATAAAATTTGTTTCTCTCGTTAATTCAAACTGTTTTTTTCAAACAGTTTTAAAAAACAGTTGTTTTTGAAAAAAAAAACAGTTCGATTTCGTTTTTTCAAAAAAACCGAAACGCCCATCACTAATGCGAACGGTGTTAACTGACAGTCAAGATACAGAAATACACTTAGGAGCCTATAGTACTCCACTTTTCCCGCAGGCCTAAGCGCAGCGATCGGCCAAAAAGGTCACTGGGGTCAATTTGACCCCCTGTGTTCTCGGAGGGTTAAACTGCAAAAAAATGTCCGTAAGCCTCAATAGTAGATAAACACCTAAGTCAATATGATTTCCTTACTTTAAACATTGAAGAAAAATAGCTTTACAGATTATTTATATTTACAATATTAAATAAATCATTTTAAGTAGAATTTGGTGTAAATTGACAATTCTACCACTGATTTGTTTTGCTTGACTGCAATAACGATCTTCTCTATCTTTTTGATCTCAATAAGTACAATGCCTTTCGATGAAATTATTGTCGTCTCGACTTGCATAGCAACACTGCATTATTTCTACTATTTAATTTCGGTTTGTTTACAGATCACAACTTCAAAACTAATTTAACTATAATACTAAAGGATAACGATCTCGATCCAATCAAAGTCTAAGATGAAAATTTAATCCTAATATCACAGATGAGTTTCTTCGTTTCCTTGAACACCATTTCGGAATTCAACATTGTTAAATTCGGTTTCATATTAATTTCAAAAGTTCTGCTCTTCCTGGTTTTCTCGAATTTCAGTTAACCTTATAGAAGTTTCATTGATGAGTAGTCCTGTAACAGTAGTTAAGTTTGACAAATTCATCAGAAATTTGAAAATTAAAAACCAATCAATTCATGCATGCTAGCATGTATTCTCACCAAGCTGCATGTTAATGTAACAACTAATTGCTGGTTGTGGGATGCACGTTGATGCGCACAAATGTGATTTTCATGGAACGCAATCTACGAAAGAATAGTTAGTTGGCAGTGTTCCACAGTGAGCATATGCAAATGCTCGCCGTCGAAACTTGAATGCAATTCATGTAAGCTGAATATCTAAAAAAAATTTACATCATCATGTTGTCGACATCAACACCATCATTATGCTGTATTTATTTCTGATAGCAAAAGCAAATGGCATTTTAAAGTGCAAACGACAGAATGCTATGATCTGATAAAAATTAATGTTATAGAAACATGGACGTGCGATACGTACAATAAAAAAAAATTAAACAATACGTAAAACACGTTCAAAAATGCATGAACGAATGCAGCTTAATACATGTGGGCCCATATGCTGATAGGATATTAATGTTCCATTTGCAATGTAGTTTTGCATCGATGCTTGTACTACAACCATGTCAATTGCACAATATTGCATTTACATTCCCACGTTATAAGTTATAAATTATTTCAGGCTCATGAGCACAAGCATGGAACCAACATTTGGCTGGACATTCTCTATATGATGCGTAGACTGTTGGACACTCTGCTCCATAAAGAATGTGATGTGGAATTACAAACGTCAAGTTTTCTGCAAATAAAGACGTCCTTAGAAGGTAGTAGGTCTTGTGGTGATGCAATTAAGACACGATTGGAATTTATCAACTAGGAAACTGAATGAAGCATAAAGCCTGAATTACATTGCCATGCAGTGCAGTGCACTGCACTGCAATTTAGAGCTCATGTAATTCCATGTAGCAATTTACATTCAGTGCAGTGCAGTGCGTCGTAGTGCACTGCACTGCATCGTTTTAGGCTAATTTCTAAAAACACTGCACACTGCATCATCTGGCATTCGTTTGAGAGTAGTTGACCGGGTAGAAACCATTTAAATTGAGGAAGAAATTCCGTTCCAGGCATTAAATTGTAAATGGACGAAAAACAGATGCAGAAAATCTAAATATCAAACCTCCACAAATCAAGTTGACATTCATTGTCAGAACACTGCACTGCTTTCAATGTGCTTTGCAATGCGTGCACTGCATCGGCACCGCGCGGCACTTCACTGAACTGCATGGCAATGTAATTCGGGCTTAAGCTTCATGCCTAAACTTATAAACAAGACAAAAATTTGGGGATCTACATATGTATACAACTAAGACGATACTTTTCGTAATTTAGCCTTGTCAAGTGTATATAAAAAAGTTTCTTTAGTATAGATAGCAAAATAAATCTGGTTATTAGATCACAGGGTAATTTATTAGATCGCAGGGTGCTAAAACCTGAATCATTAAAAAAATATAATCTACAAGTCCATGAAGTACGATGTCCGTATTCGCTTGACCGACAGTTCGGCCTGGTTGTGCTAACTTACACATGGTCCTCACCGACTTCAGCAACAACGTCAGCCCATAGGTCCGTATCGACACCCTCTTATCGCTTTATGCGCATTAATTTCTCAGGACGATCGCCTGAGGCGTTAGCAGGCCAAACATAAGCCCAGTATACAACGTGACTTGAAAGTGGATTCAAAGCGGATAGAGATTGAAACTGTGGAATCGAAACCTTTAAACAACCCGTTTACTTTTCATTGTTTCAATCTCAATCATTAAATCAGTCCACGTTGTATAATGGGCTATAGGTTCATTGGTGCGACTCGAAGTGACTGCGCACAAAAATGAGTGTTGAGCATCTTCATGCTCAGCCAGACTGTACCAGCAGCACAGTGGCCAGATTGGGCTATTTCCCGCCAATTGGGCTATCTAAAATTTGAATTCGCGGGGCGTTTTTCCATTTCGCGGGTTGGCGGTTTTTGGGCTATCTATTTTTATGAGAAACTATATTTGGGCTATAGTTTAGCAAACTATAGTTATAGCAAACCACCTGAACAATTGAGCTAAAACATCACCGCAAATACTATTTCTTGAAGAAAATTCACTCTGCAATCGGGCAACCTCTAGAATTGGACCGTGATGACGACGGAAATTGAATAACTTTGGAAAATTTTGAAGACACTGGGAGAAAGCGGTTGAAATTAAATTTACTTAAATTTACCGTACTACCAAATAGATAAATTGTTATATTCATGGTCTTGTAAGACATGCTCCAAAAATTTGCCAATTTCCGGCCAGATATTTCACAGTAAAGCCTGTCAAATCACTGCAAAATTAAAACTTTGTGATTTCAATACATCAAATAGAAAGCTGAAATCCGTTAAAAAGGACTACAATATTCACTACGGCACGCTTTGTGGCGACGAAGCTGATGTTGATTTAGACACATTTCGGGAATTTCAGTCACAGCTAAGAATGTTATGTAATGGCTATGATGCTTCAAATTTCTATAATCTTGATGAGATAGGAGTATTTTTTAGAGCAACATCTCAAAAATTACTACGTCCTAAATTGAAAAACTGTACATATGGAAAACCTTGAAAAAACGCGTGACAGTTGCAATGAAAGCTGCATAGGAGATACCAAAAGACCAATAACGTTGGGAAGAATTGACATTAAGCTAAGTTTGGGCACAACTTGGCGAGCTAACACAAGACCTTCGATGACGGGTGCTATTTTTAAAGAAACACTTGATATTGAAATGTAATTGCAAACATCACCATCTTTTTTTGATAAAACTAGATGTGATAGCATTGATAATCTCTAAGGCATCAAGCTAGAATTTTTTCGACCTTTTTGCACTTCTTATTTACTGCCCTTAGATCAGAGTTATACTAAATATACTGCACTTATATGATGGAATTCATATTATGAGCTCTGGAAAATACTGAGTGTTCTTCAGACCCAGCAAAATTAGTTTCTATATTTGAAGCTCTCAGGTAATTAGGATCTGCTTGGGATAAAGTGTCTCCACTTACAATTACAAAAGTGTTGTTGCAAATGTGAGTTCACTCGAAATCCGAGGGTCGAAAGTGGAGTCGTGATGAGAGTTCAAATCCAAAGTCATAAGAATTAAAATATTCCAGCAGAAATTCAAAATTTGGCAAGATACGATCAATTTACGACCACAAACGAAAGTCTCCCGGAAGATTGAGTAGTTGTCTTTTTTAGAAGATGATGATGACTTTTTTTAATTTTAAACCGAAGAAGCCATAGCAGTTTTTGTTAATTCCGATAGTGAATTCAAATCGCAGTCATTCAAAATTCAATGTTTAAAAATTAATCACTTTATTTCAAAGCACACTTCAATTTTTTCGCGAAAAGTCGCTTTGAGAGCCACAAGTGAAATTGTTTGACATATATCTCCTTTTGAAAGTATTTAAGCATCTGATCATAATGTTAACAGCTGGTCGCCTATTCGAAAAAAATATTTATTTCAAAACTTGCGTTCATAGTTTTGAATGTATGAAATCGGATAAAATATTTACATTTTAAATAAAATATTCAGCCTTTCTAGCAATTAACACTGTTTCTTATACTAATTGAACTTTTGTGCAATCCGAATTTGAAAGTTTATTTTTTGTGTGAACAATCTTGGAAAGTTCTTGAAAAAATGAGTGGCCTTCTACACTTATTTTTTCAAGGACTTTTTTAAAATTTCCACACAGTTCCAGGGAAGACATTCATTTGCTATTTCGCGGGGCAAGACATTCATATTTTGCGGGGCAAGACATTCATTTGCTATTTCGCGGGGCAAGACATTTATTATTCGCGGGGCAAGACATTCAGTTGCTATTTCGCGGGGCAAGACATTCATTTGCTGTTTTGCGGGGTAAGGCATTTATTTTCAAATTTCCACACAGTTCCTGTAATTTATTCACATTTTTCCCTTTTCAAATACGTTATGAATAATTTTGTCTGTATATGGTATGGAACATTTTTACTGTTTCAAACGACTTCTGTGCTCCAATTAGAGTATTTATGTTACTTCGTACGAGTTTTACGGATTTGAATATTATAGTTTAAACAGCTTATATGAATTAATTTAGTTATAAATCTGTTGTGGCTCTTTTTGGGCTACAAATAAGAGATCTTGGCTAGTTTGGGCTATAAAAGTTTGAAATTGGGCTACATTTTCTCGCAAATATCTGGCCACAGTATAGTGTGGCCACATGAATCAAGGAAACAAGATTACGACAATTGGTGATCGCTTTTCGGCGCTGTATCTTACGACATCACGCACCGTAGACCGGTGAATTATGAAAAAATAGTCAAGCGTATGCATTGTATGGATTTTTTCTTTTCATTGTATAAGAGATGTAAAGGACAAAATTAGAGAATACTTTTTATTATTTTACTGTAAATTGCTCCAAATAATCATTTGTCATAAATAATCATTTAAATGCTGTGTGTCATATGGTAATTCTGATTAAACATCGTTAAAGGAGAAAATTCCAAATCATTTAAACATCGCTAAGGATCGTATAACTTTAGCCGTTTGGTACTTAAATGAGGTCACAATCAAATTCCGCAAAATTATACATAATTTCTTTGCAAAAAGTCACATATTCAAAGAATTTAAACGTAGCTCTTGCGCGATTTGTACTCTAAGTTCATTAATTAGAGTATAAAAGAGGCAGCATACACTTCAAGCGCTTTCAATTTCTCCAATCAGCAATTTAAGTGCCCGTCTTTCTAGGCTTGTAACATTCAATAAACTCATTAGCATTCTCATTAACAGAAAGATTTGGACACAACCAAAAACAGTACTCTTCATTTATCTAAAAAACCGGTTAATTTGGGATATTTTGTAGACGTGTTTGCATCCTATAACATCACGAGTAGTATCATGTTGTAACCTTTAGTACTTATTTTGCTCGTGCTAATATGTCTGTCGAGGTGGGCCCCAACATCACCATCGTGACCTCTGCTGAAATCATATGATAGCGTCAAGCAATACGTGCATCTCTTTGCTGGTCACTGTCAAACCGCTCCCAGAACTTTTTAGCTTTAGTTTTTTTTTTGTTAGTTAGAAAGACGGAAAGGATCGTCGCCATATGCAGCCAACGTTTCGCCTTATTAAGTCCACCAAGGTTGGCCATTAGCCTTCTCAGTGAAGTCAGTAAGATATCTGAGACTGGTTTTGCATACCAAGCTCACATATTGGCATCATATCTACAAAGTTAAAAGCTGGAAAATCATTTTTGTTTATTTCACTAAAATGGTTTCTACTAGAGATGAGGCGTATATACTGGAACAGGTATATGGAACAGGTATTTTTTTGGAACAGCCAGTACCTAGTACGAAATTCAAAAATACTACACTCTGAGAAAATCGTGAGTTCATAACAAACATGTACAAACATTCAAAAAGGGCGGTTGTTAAAATCCATTTGATTTGAATAATTTTCGTTCAGTTAAACCAAATCATTGTTAGATTCAAGCAATTTCAAGAAAACGCGTAAACATTGACGCGTTTGAAAATAACGTTCAATCAAACCGGTTACTTTAAACTGGGAAATCATTTGATTCGAACACTTTATTGTTCATTATGCATGGTGGATGTATTTGTCTCGTCTTACAAACTTTCTGGAAAAAGATGAAACTTACACCAGATCAATCCAAACACTTTTATTGGTCTAATGAACGGTAATTGTTGTCGGAAAAACTTCAGCTACCCGAAAATGTACAAGTTTAAAAATTTCCTTCATTTGATATGAATGCGTTTCGCGTTGAATATGATACATTTGGCGTTTAATCAACCCAAAAATTTCAAATCATCTGTTAGATTGCTTCGCTTGCATTAGTAGTTCATAGTCAAAAGTGAATAGAAGTGCGTGTAAGTGCTATGGATTGCAATAATTTGCAAACATAGGAGTAGTTTTTGTGAAATCATTTGTGATGAACAAAGAGGATCGAAACTTGCCTGATCTATTAAAACCATGGAACATGGACTTCGTATTTCCGCAGTTGAAAGGCTAAGTATTTACTTCGTTCTTATTTCCGAAAACAGTTGGAATAAATTTGTCTGACACCAGAAGCAGCAGTTATTATTGAAGAATTGGAATACATCAATCAAGCCCACATTGCCGCATTATTTATCAAGCCCACATATGCCGCATCTTTACCCAGGAGAGTTAGGTAAAAATATTGGGACATTGCAAAGAAAGTATCAAAAATAGACCTTGGTGAACACTGAAATATCTGAAGGTACGTGATCTTTATCAAATTCAGCGAAAAATATAAAAACAGATGGGTTTGTAAAAACAGATGGATGTTTGGTATCTCATTAAAATAAAAACATTACGGAAGTTAATTTTTTTATCAGAATCTATAATATATATAAGAAAAAATAATTTGTCAAAACAGCGAATTCATTTGAGCAGCGAATATATATTTTCCTGGACAAATTTTAATCCGTATGATAGTGAACTTGATTATTCACTTCAATTTCAGCTGTCCTTTTAGTTTTTTCTTAGTAAGCAAATATTGTGCAGCTAATACAAAAAAGTTTTGACAGGTTCTCGTGATTGTATCACCTCATTGCTGCTTAATTTACTATTACTGCCAAAAACAAGAAAAATTATAAACGAAGGAAGTACAAGCTGCTCCAAAAGAAGGAAGGCTACAATCAAAGTTGCTTGAAATTGTTTAGTTGTTCACATCAAAAGCATTGATTTATTAAATTAAAGAACGATTTCATAGAATTAAGCAAGAGTTTGCAGCCTATAATTATAGTTGTAGGGAAAAGTATCAACTCTTTAGAAGAGTTTTATGTGTACGTTGACAATATTAAATTTGAATGTTCCTCATTTTAAACCGTTCCATATCCTTAACGTAGAACATCCGGAGCTCTGTAGAGGAGTATGAAAATTTATCCAGAGAATGTTTTTTGGTTTTATATGTCCAAATAATAAAACTATCTTCTCAGGTGTCAGGTTTGATAGCATACCTGAAAAATATAAGTAAATAAGGGAAAACATATATGACGAATATCTTCGAAATTCACAATATTAACTTTTTCTCAAGTTTTCCTATGCATATTTATACTTTGACTAACCAAAAATGTTTTTTAAGCAATAAGTCGTTATGTTTTACTCGTATTTTATCCATGTGTTTGCAATTAAAAAGAATGACAAGTTCATTAAACTTAAGAAACTAATTAAACGTATGTATACTTATATGAGATTATGTTCAGAAAATTTTGATAACCCCTTTGAAGTAAAGGAGAAAGTAAAACAACCCTCGGCGATGTATTGCTCTTATAGATTTAAGTTTGGCTTAGTTCTTATTTAGATAGATGTAAGTATATGTTAATCACAAAAGCTATTTCTGAAATAAATTGCATTGAAGTCAAAATAATAAAAAAAAACTCTTTTTCATTTGTTTACCTATGATAAAAATCAAATTATAAATGTATCTGCAAAGAAATGGTATGTTTCTTTTGTAACTAGTATCTAGTACAATGCGCGAGGGCGAACACATAATTAGTATATACTAATATAACATGCCTTTATTGCAATTCCAACCATTCGAATTACAAAATAAACAACAAAATGTTTAAATAAATGTCCTACATTTTAAATGCAAATATTTGAATTATGTTCAAATCAACAGGTCTTCCCGATCATAATAAACAATTGTGATTTCGGAATGAGCAGAGTTGCCTATTCAACATGAGTGTTTAATTTTGTATAGTGAACGTTGAGAATAGTTAAGCCGAACGCTTAATTAGCTTAATGTAAAAATTATAAATATTCATTCTGAATGCAAATAAAATTGAATCGAAACGAAAAAACTGGTTCTTACACAGTCAAAACAACTAACAAATTGTTCATGGTAAATACTTTCGCGTTTAACTATTGCACGTTCAGTTTAAAAACATCGTTGCTGTTGAAACAAACATATTCGCCATTGGCGCGTTTTTGAACGCGAATTTCTTTGTTTCGATGCACTTTTTCGTTCATTGCTACTAGTTCATTTTTCTCAGTGTAGGTACGAGTATTTTTGTGGACTATACATGTAATCAAGAATTTACACAATAAATTTCGTCCATTTAATTCATTTCAATCAAACAGTGACGTAATAGTATCCTAATATTAATATAAACTCGTATTTCATACTTGCAAGTGCTTTCATACTCACGAGTATCTCGTACGCGAGACGAAAATACTTGCAAGCACGAAAATACTCGATACGAGTATATACTAGTATAGTTCCAAAATATTCGATACGAGTATACTCGTATCGTTCCAAAATACTTGCAAGTATTTGGGAACTATACGAGTATATACTCGTATCGAGTATTTTGGAACTTGCAAGTATTTTCGTATCGCATATTTTTGTATAGAGAATTATCGTGCTTGCGAGTATTTTGGGACTTTAGGTTTAGGTTTTTAGGGCAAAAGTAGCTGAAATCGGACAAAATTGGCCAAGTTTGGGTTAGAGTTATTTGGGACATAACGGGCCAAAACCTATTGCTGTGATACAAAAATTTAGGCTTTGTAAGGGAGGAAGGGTTTTTTTGGCCATAGTTTGTCAAAAATTGCCTTTAAATCGCTTTCGATGATTGAAATTGGTCGGGGAGTATATTAGTGATATTTTAATGGGGAAAAAAATTTGATAGGAGAAATTGGGCAAGTATTTTAATCAATTATTCAAAAAGGTTTTAGGGCAAAAGTAGCTGAAATCGGACAAAATCGGCCAAGTTTGGGTTAGAGTTATTTGGGGCATAACGGGCCAAACCTATTGCTGTGATACAAAAATTTAGGCTTTGTAAGGGAGAAAGGGGTTTTTTGGCCATAGTGTATCAAAAACTGCCTTTACAACGCTTTCGATGATTGAAAGTGGTCGGGGATTATAATAGTGATATTTTCAGGGCAAAAAAATGTTGATAGGGGAAATTGACAAAAAACGTTCGTATTTTACAAAATTTTTTTTTGGTCTAGCATGAATTCGGGGACCTTTCTGAGTTGTTTTGGGCGAAATTTCCATACAAATCTGGGGAAAAACAGCCTTGTTTCTAAGATACGGTAAAATGAAATCCACCGGAAAAACTGAAGTAGCACTAAAAATGTTGAGATTCTATTTGGTTCGCCAGTTTGCTTCTCAGGCTGTGCTGAAGCCCTCCTCGTGACTGCACTCCAACCCTACCGGGTTTGTGACTCATGTCCAGCCTTATCGAAGAGGTTGGCCCCCAGTGGGTGCATGTTTAATAAACGTTACATTTTTTTATAATATCTTAATAAAATTTTCGACAAACTTCATGCTTCAGTGAGGCGAAGTGGAAAGCCGACTGCTTTATATTAGCCAGGAAAAGTTTGGTATCAGAGTTCGGTCGATGAAAAGTTATATAGATGGCAACAGGATTAGTTGGTCCTATCTCAGTAAATTTTTTGACATTGGTAATTTGAACGAATACATGAGGTGTTTTATGCATATATTAAAATGAAAATCAAATTAAATTGATTGAATTTGATTGTTTTCCCTTAGATGGCTTCTAGATTGGAGAAAGACTTACCAAATAAATGACCGACCATTGGAAAGTTACGGACAAGTTGCACGGACTAATGACTCAGTATCCTTTCACGGTCATCTGCACCATCACCATTTTAGCCTGGGAACTTTGTGTCTGGTGGGTGAGGGAGGGCAAATCATACCGTTTCATTACATCACTGTAAATCGCATGTACAAAAAATACTAGCTAGTATTTTTGGAACAGGTATTTGGAATAGGTATTTTTTTGTACTCGTACTAGGAATACCAAGTATGTGAAAATGCGAGTACGACCCAACTCTAGTTTCTACTTGTACAGAGATGTCAAAAGTTTAAAATACTTAAAAGTTAATGTAACTTGGTTAAGGGACGCAATATCCAAAGGATACTTTTTCAATAGCCCTTTATTTTAAAAATGCTAAGGCGGAATGCTAAGAAAAATATTTAAATAAAAGAAGTTGAGTTTTAATATTTCTGTTTTGTTCCAGTGATGACTCCACTCATATTTCCCCGCAGCTTTTAAAGTAGCTTCTAATTTATTTCAATGATTTGGAGCTTTTTCAATGATTTGGAGCTTTGTTGTTGTCTACATGACTACTGCTGTGACATTTTTCTACCGCATAGCTTTTATGCATGATTTGATTGGCAATTTTTTCAGTAAACGTATTTTTGTACTATTAGAAGGTGAGTATAGGCGCTTTTGTGTGCTTGTTTTGCGCTACGATGACTTTATTGATTGTTTTTGTTTTTAAATGTGATTTGGTTTTTAAATGCGAAATTGTGAATGTGAATTCTTTAGATATGCTACAAATGCAATTTGAAATTGATTGAAAGCTGGGGCATTCCACGTGAAGCGGACAGGTAAAAAATTTTGAGGTTTCCGATTTTAGTAATATTTGATTATGTTATACCTATATATGTTCACGATCCAGATGCAAAATATTTTTACCGTAATTAGTCTGGTTAGCGAGCTAGAGGGCTTTAAAAATTTGACTAATCAGCAGGTATACGCTGTTTCGAATCAAATTATCCAGTTTAAAAAAGTAGCAATAAAATAAATAAAGCACTCGAGTTGATGCGTAATATAATGGGCTTATTAAATGCATTTTTGGGTATTTAAAAAAAAAAATTTTTGGGGGGAAAAAATATATTTAAATTTTTGAAACTTGAATTTCACAAAGTTCGACCATTTATTTTTCTTTTAATTTTTTTTCTTAAAATAGCTAATACTGTATAGATAATCCTCGCCAAGTTTCATAATGGGCGTTGAAGTCGTTTAGGAGCTAGACCAGTTTCAGATTCGAAGCGTAACGGCCGGCGCCGAGTTCGCACCTACCGCCCCCTAACACCTGATTACAGAAACTTTCAATCATACAAAATGCCTTTAGTCCGAATATTAGATCATATTTTGCAAAGCCTTAATGATGTAAATTATATTTTGATATAATATTCAATAATTTTAAATATAAGTATTTTAAAATCATTGCTATCAGACCTGGCCCTAGTTAATACCAACAAGTCCTGTAAATTTCATTTTGATCGGATAATCCGGTCATCAATTCTCGTGAGCAGAAGTTTTGAGTGATGAAAATAGAGGTAATTTAGTGATGGGCTGCAACTCGGAATTTTAAAGGTTTCAAATTGGCATGGTGGACAAAGGTTAAGGTTTATCAATAATTTGAATATTTTAGCAAAAAACAAACATTTTTCAGGAAGGTCAACAATTCGAAGGAATTTTTTAAGTGCCAGCACAGTCTCAGAAGTCCATATTAATATACCCTTAGTCAACATCAGCTCTGCAAACTTCACCATGGTCCAAAATTCCTGCCAGAAGTTATGATAAATCAAAATTTGAAAAAAATTATTGCCTACTTTTAGTCCCTCAGCGCCCACACAAGGGTCAATTTTTCCAATTTTATATCATAAGCAAGCATGAAATATAATAAATTTTAATTTCCAATACCTACTCTTACAAAAATGTACACTGCAGAAAAATATAGGGGTACCTGAAAACTCACTGAAATGCCCGCCGCCACCAAAGGATTACAGACATCTTAATTACAACAAATCATGGACTTACTGCTTATATGTATATAAATCGATGTCCCCCGAAAATTTCAGCTCAATTGAATTGGCCACTCCCGAGATTATCTCCCTTAATCTTTCTGCTGATATATATATATATATATATATATATATATATATATATATCTATATCTATATATATATATATATATATATATATATATATATATATATATATATATATATATATATATATATATATATATCGTCGCTGTGAAATCAAACCGGCATATCTGCAATATGCATATTTTTCACCAGAGCGCTTTAAAGTTTTCGCATGTGGGCTATTTCCACGTGAATGCAAAGCGGCACAACACCATTAGACGGGTTTTTATTCAACTATACGATATGCCGGTGCGACATAAAAATAGACGGGAAAATAAGGAATTTTGTGATACCAAAAACTCAAAAACTCAATTTATGCAGATATGCCGGTTTGATTTAACAGCGACGATATATATATATATATGTATATATATATATATATATATATATATATATATATATATATATATATATATATATATATATATATATATATATATATATATATATATATATATATATATATATAGATATATATATATATATATATATATATATATATATATATATATATATATATATATGTATATATGTATATATATGTATAAAAAAACATAAATATTCGACGCAACGAGTCTAATATTATACTAATTTTCTTTGAAAATCGGTAAAAACAATAAATAAAGCTGTTTTCTCAAATCGATGCTTTTTCCAACTTTATTGTGTCAAGAATAGCGGTGAATAGCAGCGAAAAATAACTTTTTCTACACTTTATTATAAATTCGGATGAGAGATCACTTTATATGACACTCGTTCATTCAAGACTTCTCTCCACGTCCAAGTGATCGTATTCTCTTACCAGATGATAGCATGACACAGTGTGGCCAGATATTTGCGAGAAAATGTAGCCCAATTTCAAACTTTCATAGCCCAAAATAGCCAAGATCTCTTATTTGTAGCCCAAAAAGAGCCACACCAGATTTACAACTAAATTAATTCATATAAGCTGATTAAACTATAATTTTTAAATCCGTAAAACTCGTGCGAAGTAACATAAATGCTCTAATTGGAGCACAGAAGTCGTTTGAAACAGTAATGTTCCATACCATATACAGACAAAATTTTATTCATAACGTATTTCAAACGGGAAAAATGTGAATAAATTACAGAAACTGTGTGAAAATTTGAAAATAAATGTCTTGCACCGCGAAATAGCAGATGAATGTCTTGCCCCGCGAAATAGCAAATTAATGTCTTGCCCCGCAAAAAATGAATGTCTTGCCCCGCGAAATAGCAAATGGTTGTCTTGCCCCGCGAAAAATAAAGGTCTTGCCCCGCGAAATAGTAAAAATAAAGGTCTTGCCCCGCGAAATAGTAAATGAATGTCTTGCCCCGCGAAATAGCAAATGGTTGTCTTGCCCCGCGAAAAATAAATGTTTGGCCCCGCGAAATAGCAAATGAATGTCTTGCCCGGAACTGTGTGGAAATTTTAAAAAAGTCCTTGAAAAAATAAGTGTAGAAGGCCACTCATTTTTTCAAGAACTTTCCTAAAATGTTCACACAAAATATAAACTTTCAAATTCGGATGGCACAAAAGTTCAATTAGTATAAGAAACAGTGCTAATTGCTAGAAAGGCTGAATATTTTATTTAAAATGTAAATATTTTATCCGATTTCATACATTCAAAACTATGAACGCAAGTTTTGAAATAAATTATTTTATTCGGTTAGGCGATCAGCTTTTAACATTATGATCAGACGTTTAAATACTTTCAAAAGGAGATATACGTCAAACAATTTCATTTGTGGATCTCGAAGCGACTTTTCGCGAAAAAATTAAAGTGTGCTTTGAAATAAAATGAATTATTTTTAAACATTGAATTTTGAATGACTGCGATTTGCATTCACTATCGGAACACTCTCATATCGGAACTAACAAAAACTGCTATGGCTTCTTCGGTTTATAATTAAAAAAAATCATCATCATCCTTTCAAAAAGAAATCTACTCAATCTTCCGGGAGAGATTCGTTTATGGTCGTAAATTGATCGTATCCTGCCAAATATTGAATGGCAGAGTGAATTTTCTTCAAGAAATAGTATTTGCGGTGATGTTATAGCTTAATTGCTCAGGTGGTTTGATCGTATAGTGTCCCGAACAGGAGGTTTTGCTGTATAGCCCAAACATAGTTTTTCATAGAAATAGATAGCCCAAAAACCGACAACCTGCGAAATGAAAAAACTGCCCGCGAATTCAAATTTTAGATAGCCCAATTGGGGGGAAATAGCCCAATCTGGCCACAGTGGCATGACAGTACTATTAATTTGCCTGATGACAATTGTATGTCTTTGAAGCTGAAATGGTCAGCTGAAACATTAGAACAGTTTTATATTCGGTTAAAGTGCTATAATCAAGTTAATCAGACCGAATGAATCTTCTTTTTAAGCATTCACCATTCTGGATAAGTACGAAAATATTCAATATTTAACATATGGTAGGTCAAATTTTTCACGAAATTTCAATTAATGTTTTTTTTTTTGAAAAGCAAATCATTCTTTAAGTAGCATTTCTTTTCGTCTTCATTCGATTTTTATTTTGAACAAATTGAAGCAAAATAATCTCAACTATTGATGCAATGAGTTTACTAAAATCCATTTCGTACAACTACAGTGAAATTTTATGGCTTAGTTCTTCCAAGCTATGAAATTGTTTTTAGCGTAAATCTCATAATAAAGCCAAATCCTAAACTTGGAATATAAAGAACTCTCGTTCTTGATGATCCATTTGTTCCCCTACACAAAACGGTCTTTTTAGTTAAAAACTCCTTGAAGGCAATAGCGAGTTATTTTGAAAGAAGCATATTTTGAAAATCTAATTGGAAGACTCTGAACTATCAAATCTACTAAGGTCGTTGTAGATTTCAAATATGGCCATGCTTGTTTATACCGAGCTATTAATTCCTGAGCTCCGATGTCTTAAAGGAATGTCTATTTTATACCGTAGGGAGCAAACAGGGAGCATTTTCTTATCGATATTGCTATGCAACGTATTGCTTTGAAGGTGAAGTGTGGAAAAACATGATGCTAATACAAACAAGCCAAAGTGTGTGCTGTCACCTTCTATATACAATAGAATCTGAATCCATTCACCCCTACGGCAGGTATGCACACTTGTAGTTAATAAAATGAACGTGCAGATAGGTCACGTAAGGACGGTCTCGATGGTAATATTATCCATTTCCGCAATGAGGGCTTTATAAACATAACGTTGATCATCGAAGTGGCTACTATATTGCCATATCTTAGTTTGAGTGAGTGAAAATGTGGAAAAATGCATATGTGAGCATTTGAGGAGGTATTTGTATCTCCTTCCACTTTCTCCTTCCACTTCCACTTTCGATTAAGATATCATTAAATATGTATACCTTGTGATGGAATCAACCATTTGTTCATTCAAGGATATATATCAACGCAAAGTTAGTTTGAAAGAATTTTTCGCAATGCTTGCGAAATAACAATTTGAGTTTTTATAAAGAATCGGAGCTTTTATGAAAGCTTTATTCATGAAACTAATGAATAGGCTTGCAGAAAGTATAGATATATATTTTAAAGTTCTTAATCAAAACAGTTAATGTACATATAAAAATCTTTCATCTTTATTTAATTTATCTTATTTGGCATATTAATGAGAAAAAAAAAATTACTATTTAAACACAAAATTTAAGTCAGTTTGTGCAAATTGGGAAGCAACTGTCTTATAAGAATTGTTCATTCGGTATTCGTGCATTTTAGGCAAAAGATAATTTCATCTAACGTGCTACTGGTGAAATAATACCGAATTAACTGTATGAAACGAATTTACTATATGAAACGTAATGTTTTTTAAGTGCACACTATGGAGAAAATTAATTTGCAAATTAGCATTGCTTCGACTAAATAAGCATCGCTTTCAACAATTGAAGTATATATTACCACAGGCAATACTGATGATACGAAAGTATAATTTTCAACTAACAATGTTTTCATCAATTAATATATTTAACTCGGTCTGCACATGCGATGAAAAATTAAAATAAATGCTCTATGAGCTGAAAATAGCTTTAGAAACGTCAACGTTCCTAAAGTTACATGCAGGGCTCTTATTTTTGATACATTTGTATCATTTTGATACATTTTTATTTGAAACTTCTATTTTTAATACAATGATACAGCAACTCACAGAATCGTGGCAAAATGATACATTTTGTCACTCAGTAAATAAATTCAGTTTTGTTTTTAATTTTGCTGCTATGTGCCAACCAAATCTCCTCTCTCTAGCAGTAACAACTACCAACTTCAACTTATTTTACACTCTGAACTACGAAAATATATAATATTTGATGACTCTGAAGATTTGAAGTTTTCAAGCTATTTAAATAATAACGAGAAAATGAATGTTGAAGCGTTCCGAGATAAACCGAGTTTAGTTGTAAACAATTTAGGTGAATCAATGTCATCTGCCGCCTTTCTTTATTTATTTATTTATTTATTTATTTATTTATTTATTTAATTACATATTCAACAGATAAAAATCCAATAACTGAATATAGAAACATATAATATATACAAAGAACCTACTAAAGAATGAATGAAAAATAGAGAGCACAAAATAATAATAATAAAAAGATCAAATATCATAAACAAAGTCAAGGTGAAAATGAATAAATTCAAAATTAAGAAAAATAAGAAAGAACACAAAAACTACAATGAAAAGAGAGAGAGAAAAAATGTAAGCATATATAGAGAACAAACAGAATATCGAAATAAGAAAATCAAAATTAAAATTCATGTATCATATGAGCAAGGAAAAAAGATAAAAACGTATTAAACTGAAAAAGTAACGACTTTATCCTTTAAAATAGTTTTGAAACGTTACAAGGTCGGTGGCAGAGAACCTAGTCCGAGTGCATTATGCTGCCTGGGTATGCGTAAAAGCGGTGAAAAGTAGTACGTGTCAGTCCACGCAAAAGGAACGTTAAACGTTAACGTGGATCTATTTGACCGATCCGTAACACGAACGGAAACCTGGTTGCAGATGTCCGATGGGACAAGTTGATGGTGCAGTTTGAACAGAAGGCATTCATTGAGCAAAAGTCTGCGAGATTTCAGGGATGGTATTTGCAGCATGGTAAGTCTCGCACTATACCCACAGTAATCAAAATTGAATTTGTAAAGAAGAGAGCGGGTGAACCTGTGTTGTACAGATTCAACCGCATCAATCAAATATTGAAAATAAGGACACCAAATTTGACAACAGTATTCGAGGATACTGCGGACAAAGGAGACAAACAAGTGTACACAAGTAGAGATATCGGTAGAATATTTAGAAGATCTCAGTATAAAACCCAAAAGTCTGGACGCTTTGGAGGTTATGTGCAAGATATGTTTATCAAGTAATAGTTTAGGGTCAAAAATTACCCCGAGGTCTTTAAAATTTAAAACGACTTCGAGAGAGGCTCCAGAAACGTAGTAAGAAAATACTAGTGGGTAAGTTTTACGCGTGAATGACATTTGGCGACATTTTAAAACATTCAAAGTAAGATGATTTGCATTACACCAGTTGATAAGAGTGAGCAGGTCATTCTGAAGCTGTAAGCAATCTTCGAATGTATCGATTACTCTGAATATTTTTAGATCGTCTGCGTATAGAAGAGAAAAAGAGTTAAGCAGACCCGGGAGATCATTAATGAAAATTAAGAATAATAAAGGGCCAAGGATCGAACCCTGTGGAACACCTGAGGAGGGATAGAAGGGAGTGGACGAACAGGAGTTCACCGTAACAACACAAGTACGCTCATGAATGTAAGTAGAAAACCAGGAAAGCAGCGGACCATGAAAACCATATTTCTCTAATTTCAACAGAAGAAGTTAATGGTTGACAGAGTCAAACGCCTTGGAGAAATCTGTGTAAAGAACATCCACCTGTCTTTGCTGATCAATGGCGGAGGCAACAATGTTGGTGAACGATAGCAAATTAGTAACAGTAGATTTGCCTTTGACAAATCCATGTTGCTCGGTGGCGAGGAAAGGCACAAATAGAGGATATACTCTGGTGTAGACAACTCTTTCCAGTAGTTTACTGAAGCAAGGCAAAAGCGATATAGGGCGGTAATTCGAGATGCAAGTGGGGTCACCGGTTTTAAGTATAAGGAAAATATTGGCAGATTTCCATAAGAAAGGAAAAATGCCAGTTGCGATGCTGAGGTTAAATATTATCGACAAGGGTACACAAAGTGAAGAAGATAGTGACTTGGCTAGTATGTTTGGAATACCGTCAGAGCCATAACTAGAGTTAGAATCGAGACAACTCATTAAGTTCTCAACTTCTAAAGGGTTTGTATGGAAGGAAGAGAGCGCTTTCAGGCTATCACGATACGACGAAGGAGTTGAAAAAGAAACATGTGGAGGAGAAAGAGAGTTTTGCGGGGTTGAAAACGACGAAAAAAAACGAGCGAAGAGCTCACAGGTCTCTTCAGTTGTGGCAGCAGAATTTTCGTGAAGAAGCATGCTTTGAGGGATAACGGGGGATTTTTTCAGGTAGTGAATTAATGACCAGAAGGGTTTAGAATTGTTGGAACAGATCGAAGCCTCAACTCTGGCACGTAGGCACACATGGCTTCTTTAGCGTCGTTTTTTGAATTCAAGAAGATCAACAAGCAGAGAAGAACGTCTGTATTTGTTACGTGCAACATCCTTTGCCATAAGGGCGGCAGCAACTTCAGTGGTAAACCATGGAGCATCATTAGGCCTTCTGGAACGACATGTGGGAGTAAAGCGATGAATGAGGTTTGTAAGGAAGACGTAAAGTCTATGAAGAGCCTCGTCAACGTCTAAACATCGAAGAAATGCGTACCAATTAACATGGTTGATTTCGTTCGCCATTCCGGCGAAGTTGGTTTTAAAGAAATTGAACCGGGAATAGCAAGGAACTTTAGATCTAGAGGGAAAATTTAAAAAAAGTTCTAAAAGTAAAGGAGGGTGATGGGGATCGGGAGGGACATACGGTAAAACAGCGGAATCTAAGTAAACGGAAGACATTGGAGGATTAGAAAAGATAAGATCTAGTATTTTTCTATTGGTATTAGGTAACGAGTTTAATTGAGAAAGGGAGCATAAAGAAATGAAGGAAGGCAGGGTTAAGGAAAGATTATTACTAGAAGTAATGGTTGAAAAGGAGGTGTTCCACTCATTTGAGGGCATATTGAAATCACCACATAACATTAAGTGGTCGGATGGAAAACGACATAGAAGATAGGATGATAGGTCAGAAAAGAAAAGTTCGTAAAGTGAAGAAGGGCTATTACAGGGGATATAGATTGAAGCAACCAATAACAATGAAGTAGGAGCTAAAGAAACACGCACTAAAATACATTCCACTGAGGAAGAAGTAGTAAAATCGCTGCAAACGGAACAAGCAAGAGATTCGTGAATGCCAACGAGAACCCCTCCACCATCAGACTTACCAGAGACTAAACGGTCACGATCCCTGCGGAAAACAGTGTACTGTGGCAAGATCTCAGCATCAAAAATATCCTCGTTCAACCAGGTTTCCGTAAGGCATATGATATCATGAGCTGATAAAGTAGAAGAATGACTTACTTTATAGGACTTGGTCCTCAAGCCACGGACGTTTTGGTAGTAAAGCTTTAAGGAACGGTTTACATTTAAGTTTGTTGACTTTAGTAGCCGTACATTATAGTTTACCTGAGAAAGAGTTTTTTGTGTATTAAACTTGAATGGTAATGTAAAAAAAACTGATTAGGGTTGAAAAGAGATTAGAGGTGTTTTGGGAAGCGAGAAACAAAACAATGTTTTTAATTTTTTTGTTGATGATATTCATTAAATCATCAGTATTCCGATAGCTTTTTCCCTTTTTAAGCCGAAGAATGTTTTTTTTTAACTTAAAACAGCGACTTCTTAGAAAATAATTTGAGCTCCGTATTAATTTTGTGAAAATTTTGAGCGCATTCGCAAAGAACCCACATTTTGTAATAATTTTATTTTGTATGGCTTCAATATTAATGTCAATATACAATAATTTGCGATATTTTTTTTTAGCTCTATATTATTCAATAATAATATAGTAGCTTCAAACTAAGTTTTTTTATTCATAGTTTTAGTACCTCGACAAAAACACACTTTTGGGAACTTTTTGATTCACTTTTTGAAGAAATTTGATACGGCGGAAAATTTGGGAGTGGGACAAAGGTCGCATGCCTTCTTGACACTTACAAATCAATTTCATCGTAGACATACGGTTGTTTGGCCTTTACGTATGCTACGTTCTGTTTTTCATTCAAACACGTGCTGTTAATATGATACGTATAACTTTATGTGCGTGCTCAAAAATTTACAAAAACCACCCAAGAGCCAAAAACCCCAAGTTTTCACGGTGTCAGCCGTTGTTTTGAGGCATGAATAATTTTTTTTTACCTACCTCTTGAATTATTGACTTCAGCCACGTTTTGCTCTCTTTTCTCATCACATAAACTTTAAATTTTGCACAGGCAAATTACACGGTAATGCTACACGAACACAGTGTATTGAGCGAAAACACAAAATAAATCCTCGGTGACAGGCTTTTGAAGAACTAATTAGAAAATATTTGCAAATGCTGTTTAGTTTACTATCATCAAGGCAGAGCATTAAAAATGCATTATGATAAACCCTTTGTTTTTTGCCAGATGCGCGTATTTTGTCTGTTGGTGTAGAACGAACAAACTTTCTTACCAACAGGGACACACAGCAGAATGGATGAACCAACAAAAGCACAGGTAGCAATGATTTTTGATGGAATTTCATCAAATTGATTAAAATAATTTCATGGAAACCTAATGGATTAGCTAATGGCACTCATATTCTACAACATCCCGAATTTTGAACAGCTGTGCGTCTCTAATACAATAATATAAATTATTTGCTAATTATACATTGCTTCAATCAGTAATTTGTTTTCATATAGTTTAATCAATTGCGAATCGTAACAGCCCACGGTTTATAAAATTTAATGAAAATGACTGTTTGTTAGCTCTATCGAGTTCAACAGGTACAATTTTTTTTATATAAATACATGATTCAAACATACGAGTACATGAACGAGTTATTTCCCGGATTTTGGCAACAATAATGAATTTATTTCAATTCTTACATTTCATTTTCATAATCCACGACTGTTGACTATTCTTCATGTACTCTCCTCAATGGGATGAAGAATCACTTTACTCACACTGGCTTATAAACTTGAATTTCACTCTAGAATTTAACAACTATACAAAGCATCCCAAATGTGTTTAATTGAAAAATTCTTACTGGAAACAAAATTCTACCTTTTGCTAGCTTCCGAGGCCAATGTATCATTCCAAGAACCTTTGAAATTCTTTTTACATGAGCTTAAAAAATTCTTTCGCAAATCTCACGATTCCTGTTAGGTATCTTCTGAAAGTCTAGACAAACCAAGTCGAGCCGCTGACTTTTTTGTTTGCATTCCGGAGTAAAACTTTACGGTTAGTTTGATGAAATATTCTAAGGATGCGTTCGAAAAGTTGATTTTATACAAAGCAAACAGTGAGAAACACATTTTTAATTCATTTCAACATTGGGTATTTCTTATGAAAGTGAGCTTATGCGGTTGATTCTTTTGACCGTTCTATGGTGAATTCAGACGACAAGTATACTATGAAAACTGTATAACTAGAGAGCTTTGGATTTTTGGCCCAACTTGTTTAAATATCAGACTATGATTTATTTGATTAAATGTGTGTTGGAATAGTCATGTAATTGAACTGATTTTTTATCTGATATCTTAGAGATAAACTGTTTAATAATAATAATAATCATCATCATCAGCATAAAGCTTTATGAACATTCGTCAACTTTTACGAACATAGTGGCAAAATAGATCTTTAGTTTGGACTGAGTTGTCCTTACATACAACTGTTTTAATTTAAGGTATCCTAGGTATACTGAGTATTTATTTATTAGATTAAGATATGTTTAAGAAAATAACTAACCACACCTTGCGTAAACTATTTTAAAACTCATTTTATTAAAATTAAAACTAAAACTAGGGCTTATTGCTTATATCTGTTAGAAATCAAAGAAAAAATGTTGTGGATTGTTAGATTCCACAAATTTATCCCAAAACTTGTGGTGTATGAGTTCAGCTGATCAAGATATGCACTTGATGTTGGTTAGACTATGCAAACGTCACATTGAGTAGTAGAATGGTTTATTTAAGATTATTTTTCGACACTTGTTTTGGATAATTTGTATTTTTTTTTTTGTGATGGCTTGCACATTTGTGACAGATTAAGGCTCCGTATAGGTAGTATAATTGATTGTTTTTTTTAGATATTTATGGACAGACTGGAGAAGAAACTTGATGAAGAAGGTTCGCTTCCTCGGGTTTGGTTGAGATATGTAGACGACATTCTAGCTATCGTTAAAAAAGATGCTTTGGGAGAAACTATGGAGCAATAATATTGCTCGTATTATCACATATGCATACATCAAGTACTTATTTTAAATACGTTGGTTCACTTTTGTATGACTAATTGAACCAAGCACATAAGGACATCCAGTTTTCAATGGAAATAGAAAAGAATGAGAAACTACCCTTCTTGGATTTAATGGTCATAAGGAAAGAAGGTCTTCTTAGATCTCATATCTACCGGAAGCCCACACACACCCAGAGGACAACACCATCCACGTCTGATCATTGACATTCCCAAAAAATGGCGAACTCTAATTCGATGACTCACCGGCTATTAACAGTGCCCATGGATCTGGAAAGTTTTAACCCAGAAATTAAATATATTAAAGATACGGCGAGGAAAAATGGGTTTGACGAGAGGATAATTGAAAATCTTGTCAAAAAGAAAAAGTATACAATACAGCGCGATCTTTTAACGACGCTCCTTACGCAGGAAAAACAAAAAACAGCCATAAGAGTTCCAATTATTTTTTCGTCAATATTCAAAAAAGTTCGGGAACTTCTTGAACGCTTTGATATTAAAGCAGTTCCAACTATTAAAACTAAAAAATTAGGTACTATACTATGTCACGTGAAAGACAAAAAGGATAAAAAGGAAAAATGTGGAGTTTATAAAATTACCTACCCAGAATGCGACAAAATATACATCGGTCAAACGAAACGGTTAGTTGGTGTTAGACTAACGGAACATAAACGGGAAGCAGCTTCAGCGAGGAAAAGGAATACAACATTAGTACGATCAACAGTAGCGAAGCACATCTTGGAAGAGGATCACAACATAAAATGAGGCAACGTGGAGGTGATTAAGGAAGTACAGCAGGTTCGAAAACTGAATGCGTACGAAAGCTTGAACATATGGAAAACCCCAATGAATAGAAGACTAAACACAGATCAAGGAAAATGTGCATCACCATTGTTCAGGCTGATTTGAACATACTTTTGATAGTAAGGAAGAAAATTTAATTAACATAGATCGTTAAATCTATTTAAGTAAAGTAATTAATAAACAATTAGTTGGTAAGTTGTATAAGTCAATACTTTAAAAGTAAGCTCTATAAATAACATACGTAAGTTAGATTAAGATTAGACCGATAGACACTGAAGAAGAGGGCAGATTAGCCTCGAAATATCGATATTTGTCACAAAATTCAATATATCTAGCTTCGAAAGGAAAAATCGGTTTTTTTATTAAAATATTTTATTTAATTATAATTGACTTAAAAAAAGATAAGTTTACTGTCTGGAGACTATTTGATTTCCTGTTAATGAACGAGTAGTTTACTATTATGCTATTTGCTATTTTGGAGACAACAGAAAATACTAATAAGATAAAAAATTGGCGTTATGAGCTACAGTAAATAAGTATAATTTAACACTTTTGGTGGGGTCGGTTGGTAAATCTTGAACGACTTGACAAAAAATTTATCTTCTCTTTGAGGATCTTTCAGGGGAACTCCTATAATTTTACTTATTAAACATCGGCTGGATACAAATTATTATTTATGATGTTAATAATAAATAAGGTGTATGGAAAAGACTTCGGGGATCCAGTAGCTCTGCTCGCTAAGGCATCAGGCCGAAAAGCGGCGTGCTACGGGGCCTGGGGGTTCGAATCCCGCCAGTGCCATGACTGTAAGTGTGAATGCGTGTGATTGTCCATGAGGGTGGCAAATGGGCCCAAACTGGTGGCCTGATGCTGACCGCGTTCCCGGCAGCCCTCTTCACTAACCTGACCTAACCTATGGAAAAGACTTTCCTGCTTTATGTGTGGTAGCGTTTAATGTTGAACTTTGAATAAGTAAAGGGCTTTCAGTTTATTTAGGTTTGCGAACTGTTACATGTTTCAACAAAGCGCGTTTCAAAGTTACCAGACATAGTGCTTTGGGAAGGTACATTATATTCTGACTTACAGACCAAATTGCATGGCGCTTAGTTTGCGTGTGAAGTGATGAAGTGACGGTTGGCTTGTGCCATCAAGAAAACTAAGACTCGTTTTAAATTTGATAAATTTTTTACTGAAACGTTTCAATTGGCGAAACATATGATAATTATTCACCCCGTGATAGTTCATGTGAATGATGATGATGTGAATGATGATATGATAACCAACATCTTGGCCAACTTAAATTCGTAATATGGTAGATTCTATAAATACTGTGTGTGGATTCATCCAATATCAGCCCAAATCTTCCTTGAAATTCATGAAATTTGAATTAAGCATCTCCAAATCAAACTCTTGTATCTCAAATTATGAACAAACATTTAGACTACCATAAGGTGTGTGTACGGTTTGTTCCGCAGAGTTGCTCAGATTTAAACTATCGAAGGATATCATCAAGGAGGCCAATAAGGAAAGGAACTTTTAAAATAGCTTGAGACTGGTGATGAAACGTGATGTTATCAATATGATCCAGAATGCTGACTGGAAGGCGCCTCAAAGGCCAAAATCCAAAAATCTTATTTGGCGACGTAATAGTGAAGACAATGTTGATTTGTTTTTAGGATTTATATTACGGGCCAAATCCTTAATGCAACTTTTTGCGCTGAAAATTGAACATAAGAAAGTTGGCGTTTGCTACACTATAATGGGTCATTTATAAAAGCCATTCAAAAGACTTGTAAATTCTGTTCGATAACCAAAAACATTCATTTGACATGCTTGAAAACTGCACAAACTGGAAAATTCAGTTTTTTTTTTAAATTTTGAATAAAATGAATCGGTTAAACTAAAAAAAAACTTGTTGTTCTTATATACAAAAAGTCAAGTTTATTTCAATTGCATTTACAAACAATGAATTTAAAAAATCTGGTTGCCAGAGTTGAAATTTTGTAGACATGATCCAAAAAATTTAATTTCGCAGCCATATCAACCTTCATGTCCCTTAGATTTATCACGCATTCGATTTGAAATCTTTTCATTGTATTAGTATGGGAGCAAACTGCACTGCGAAATTAAATTTTATAAGTTCAAATATTGGGTTATACAAAAAGTTTCCGCGGTTTTTCGTCACTAGATGGTGTTGATGCCTATATATCAAGTAACACTCACCAGATCATCTGAAACAAATATATGCTGAAAAGGTGACATTTCAGTTTACATTTTTTGTCAGATTTTTTCTAATTCGTTGCTCTTGTAAAAAGTTATATTGATTTGAAAATGAGTGAAATATCTAAAGAAATACACTATGTGATTCTTTAGGTAAAAAAAGGTAAAAACGCTGCAAAAACATGACGAATAATTTTTGAAGTGTACGGTGAGAATGCTTTGAGTGAACGAAGGATCCAGAAGTGGTTAGCTCGATTCCATTCCGGAAATTTCAATGCGAAAGCTGCACCTCGCTCTGGTCGGCCAGTCACTGGAAAAGCCGATGAAATTTTGCAACTGGTGGAGCAAGACCGACATGCGAGCTGTCAGAAAGTAGCGGAGGCACTAAACATTAACCACATGACAGTTTGAAATCATTTGAAAAAAGCATGCTACACAAAGAAGCGCGATGTTTGGGCACCACATGAATTAACGCAAGGAAATTTGATTGAACGGAATTATTGCAAGTGAAACGCTGCTCAAACGCAATGAAGTCGAACTTTTTTTGAAGCAAATCCTAACTGGCGATGAAAAATGGGTGAAATATGAGAATATCAAACGCAAGCGATCATGGTCAAAGGCTGGTGACCTTCCATAATCGACTTCAAAGCCTGGATTGTCGGCAAAGAAGGTTATGTTGAGTGTTTGGTGAGGTTAGAAGGAAATTGTCCATTATGAGCTTCTGCAACTTATCAAAACCATCAATTCGACCCTGTACTGTGCACAACTTGACCATTTGAACGAAGCAATCCAGAAAACCCAACCGGAATTGGCCAACAAAAAGAGAGTTGTGCTCCACCACCACACACCTTTTGATGACACGGAACAAATTGACGGAACTTGGTTGGGAAGGTTTGATACATCCACCGTATAGTCTGGGCTTTGCACCGCCTGGCTACCATTTGTTTCGGTCTCTTCAAAACTCACTTGATGGTAAGAAATTCCGACCTGATCGCTGCTAAAACTCACTTGGCCAAGTTTGTCAACGATAAACAACAGAAGCTCTACACCGATAAAATTATAAAGCAACCCGGAAAAATGGTAAAAGGTTATATATAATAACGGCCAATATGTACTTGATTCAAATTTATTTTCAAAACACAAAATTTTTGTTCAACAATGTACCAAAAAACCGCAAAGACTTTTTATATGATCAATACCATAATGTTAACTTTTAAATCAATCTGAGCTCAATACTTGTAGCACTTGTCTCAACTATCATTCAAAAGTATTCACCAGTCAAACGATCAACTATTCTAAAAATAAGTTCTCATGAATAGTATTTAAAATCCATCCATTTCGCTTGCAAAATATTCCACAGATTTTGAAAATAATTAGGTCGTATTTTTTGACGTACCCGTTTAGTTTACCTTAGATTGATCTCCATTATTTTTATAAGGCTAAGATTAGATTTTGGTTGTGGTCAAACTATAACTATGAAATTCCTTTCCGATGATTATGTGGTTTAAAGTTCTCTGCAGATTTTCAATGGGAGTGATGGACTGAAACTTAAATAGTCTTCCTAAAACACTCAGTCCAAACGGCAACATTTCTTTCTTCTTAGACAAAAAGGTAACTTACGTATACATTAAATGCTTTGTCTACACGGCTAAAGTAAAGTTTTTGAGGAAGAAAATTCTTCCTGAATATACCTTTACTTTTAGCATCTGAAACTTCTGTTCACAGAAATTTACGATCTAGAAACTAGCTCCAATTATAATTCATAGATTGTGTTGGCCGTTAGTAGGATCAGATCTAAAATGAGCTATTTTGAAATGTGGGCAACCTTGTGGCAGTGATGCCGTTTTGAACAATCACTGGAAAAAATACTTTTGCTCTATAAATCACGATATACGGGAGCCAAATCGGGCGAATAAGGTGGATGAAGAGACAATACGAGCCCTAAATCGTTGATATTAGACATTGTTGCGATGCTCTTGTGTGACGGCGCATTGTCTTGTAAAAACAGAATTTTTTTGCTTCATGTGAGACCGTTTCGCAGCGATTTCGGCCTTCAATCGCTTTAATAATGGGCAGTAATATTCGTTGTTAATGGTTTTTTGTTATTCAAGGTAGTCTACGAAGAGTATGCCATGACAATCCCAGAAAACCGACGCCGTGACCTATTGAGCCCCCGTTGGCCGGTTTGGAGCACTCGTGTCAGCTTTAGTACATTGCCGGGCACTCATTCTGTTTTTTCTATTCTCTGGCGTGTAATAGTGTATCCAGGTTTCATCAACAGTCACCAATCGGCGCCGAAAGTCCACCCGCTTCCGCATCAGCATGGCCAAATACGCTTCCAAAGTGCGCTCGCGTTCGTGTTTTTGGTCGGGAGTCAGCATGCGCGGTACCCAACGACTGGATACTTTTTCATCTGGAGAGTCTTGCTCAAAATATGGCGTGTGCGCTCAGTACTAATCCTTGTGGCAACTGCTAGCTCGCGCACCTTCATTTTTCAGTCGGCCAACACCATTACATGTATTTTTTTTGACATTGTTCTGTGTAACCGCATCAAAGGGCCAGCCACTGCGGAATTCATCGGCAGTGGAGTTTCGCCCACCACGAAACTCTTGAAATCAATATTTCACGGGGTAATCTTTGTTTCCTTCGCTGTTTTGCCTCTCAAAAAAAAATGTTTCATGCGAAAAAGAAAATCGTTGTTTTTCCATACTCAACATGATGTCAAACACGAAACCAAAAATCAGCTGTCAAAGCAAAACAAATGGCTGTATCGCACTGAAATTTGACAAATCTGCTTAAATATGAATGGACTATAAGGCACAATAATCTTTTTTGTGATTGCAACGCCGTCTGGCGGTTAAGAAGGTTACTTTTCACCCCACCTAGTAGTTCCCAGATTTTAACGAAATTCACACAGTAGTTGGATTTTATTTAAGACCACATTTGGTAGTAATTTGGTTGAAAATTTAGGTTGAAATTATCAGCTATGGTAAGTTTTATCACATGAATCTTAAAAATTAGTTCAGCAAAACAAAGCTTTCTGCCCTATAGCTTCCAATGCGGACATAAAATCAATATCAATTTTATACACTAAGTGTACTTAACAGTAAATAAAGTTTGGTAGGAATTCAGTAGAAAAACCATAATAGTGTTTCCAGCTATTATTGCTTTGTCATATATTTGTCAGTAACTTTATCATAACGTAACGATAACGATCTTGTAGAAGCCATAAGCAACAAAGATTTAAATTCTGAAAATTTGGAAACTTTTGCGGGTGATAGTTTTCAATTTCTTTGTACCCCTATAACCTCCAATGTCAGCAAAACAGTTTGTACAGTAAAAACAGATTAAGTCTTTTGCTAAGTAAGGGCTACTTTGGTGCTAGGCAAGCGCGGCCAGCACCAAGCATCTTTGCTGTTTCTGTACCAGCAAATGCTACCCTTAGATATTCTCATGGAAAATATCTACAATGAAAATAAATGTCCAATGTTTAAATTTTCCAAGTTCTTGAATGGGAACCTCAAACATCAGTCTATACCTGTAACTTTCGATGAAGACATCATCGATTAAGTCATATTATCAAAACGCATTCAAAATCTGTACGATTTCTTTACTTTTCTTAGAATATTAGTGTTTCTAGCGGCTCCTACGCGCTAGAGTTTTTTATTATTATAAGAGAAAGAGATGCTCCTGAAAAATTTTTCAAAGCGTTTAGTGCTTTTCTTCTTCATCCCGGGTAACCAAACAAGGTTACTGACTGACATTTGCGGAAACGCAAGGGGAGTTCTAAAGAGTTTCAGGGTGGATAGTGTGGCTCAAGCCAAGTCAGAAGGTAGAAATCAGGGTACAGATACGGCAGCTAAGTCATGGATCTTATGGTCTTGGTGGTGTAGTGATACTTTGATAGATATTTGACAGAGAGTGTCATTACGTGCACTCTGTTGGGTAATTGTTATATTTTTTATTAATATAAATTTTTATTTCTCTCATTTTTTTCAATATAGCCAATTCCTCCTTTCAAAATACACAGAGATTGACTTCATATTCACTGAATTTTTATTTTATCACTTTCATATGAAGCAGATTGTTTTGCGACAATGAAAATTCATTGAAAAATTTGAGCCCACAAAATATGTTTAAACTATACAATACTTCATTTGAAATCTTTTTATTTTAATTGAAACAGTTACAATTGTTTGAAAAATTAAAGGTGCATAGAGTAAAGTATTGCCAAAATACCATGATGTTTTAAAATTTATCAGTAGATAGGGGGCTAGGTTGCTTAATAAAGAGAACCTATGCAAAGTTATGGAGAAGGTAAGAATTTCGATATACTACATATTTAAAAATATCAAGAAATGGGAGGGAGCACGTCCAAATAATAGTGATTTCAAATGCAGGAATATGCAATATCAAATAAACATTACGCTTGTTAGGATAAAAATTAAGTTCAATAATGAGACGCATAGCTTTTCCAACCTATTGAAGGTCGTTTTCAGTTATCTGTAGTGTTGCGTTCGCCATTTAACCTTTAACTACGATGACTCCAATTTGTGTACATTTTGGCAAACCTTAACAGTTTAATTAAATCTCCGACTACTTAGATGCCCATATCAGATCAATTAGATCTCGACAAATCTCTTTCTAAGTAGCAGCTTTGATTCGGATTATGCATTATCTACATAAATAAAAACCGCCTGACCTCTTTGTATTTTTCAACAAAATATCTCAAATAATTTTCGCGTTAAGGCTGGTATGGTTTCCGATTTCACGTCAAATTTTCATATAAAAATTAACGCAAAATTTGTTTCGGCGAAATTGAGCACAAGAAGTGCCTATACTTACTTCTTAAGGTACGCTGCGGCTGAGAGCTGAAACTAAAAACTTAAACTGAAATTTATTTCGGTTTTAACGTTAACAAAGCTTAATGATTTCATCATCGATTTAGTTTAACAAAGAAATACTGCCGGTGGTTGTTCAAGTTAAAACCTATATGACAGATACAAAACCTTTAAAGTGAGCATCAAAATCTTTTCTTGTGTGTTTGCGATTGCAAAGTGAACACGATTCTGCAAAATAATCGTCAATGTTAAAAATATACTAAAAGAACACAACAGGCCAACACAAACTCCAAAACACCAAAGCTAAAACTGAAAAATTGTTTGAATTTGAAAATTGAATTGTACCTACCGATGCCTTTTTGAAAAAGTTAGAAACCGAAAATTGAAATGCTTGAAATGTTATCCATCAGAAATTAGAAAAGTCTCCGCTTTCCTCCACTGTCAATATTTTCGCTCGAAAGAATGACCAAATAATGTAGACTTGTTCAAATTTAACTTCACGATTAAGTCAATATCAGCCTTAAGCCAATATACGAAGCACCCAAATGTCACCCACAATGTATCGTCACATAATATTTTTATAGGTATTTAATGCGCAATAATGTTTTATTGTCCAGATTTTGTCTTGTGCTCTTTTGATAAAAATGCGAGTAATGAAGTTATCCTATTTGATTAGTTGTAAAGCACTTTCTATTAACTTTACAGCTAAACTTTATGACTACCATGAAATTGTGGATGGGAGAATGCTGGATGCATGGGCATAAATCGGCGAACTTATGAAAATCAAGAAAACGCAGGCGCGTATACAGTGTTGGTTAATCTCCTGGAATTTTCCGGCATTTGAATTGAAGATTTTGTATTTGCTTAATAATTTCTTTACAGTCTTTTGTCTTATTTAAATTATTTAAAAAACATTAGCAATGCATTCAATGTGTTAAAATTGAGAAATCTGTTCGCAATTTCCTGTCGGGTCTCTTTTGCTCTTCAACCAATTAATAATACTGATTTATTCGAATAACCTTTTCGACTTAAATGTAATTAATTATTCAATGCATATAGTCGTTTGTATAGAAATATGAAATTGCATCCGTGATAGTTAAAATGAAAACAATTTTTTAGCCTGAAAATCCATTGCGATTTTATCAAAATGTTTTGCAAATTATCATGCTATCACAGCATGACGGATACGCGGAAGTGAATATAAAATTCTCTGAGTTGGTCTACCATGTATAATTCGATAACAGCATGAATTGACGGAAACGGTGATCCATATAATTAAATAAATGAATATGTTAATTTTTAATGTGGCCAAGGTATGAAAATATTCTCAGTTGAAGTGAAGTATTAAAAACAGAACGATTAGATTGAAATTGTACATGGTCTAAAATTTAATAGAATGGACTTTTTTGATGTGAGTCTCTTGAAAATAAAGATTATTACCATTTGTGGACTTTATTGATCGTCTGCAATAGTAAATAGAGAAAATACTGCTGAGGTGAAAGTAAACATCTAGTCTTAGCACTGTAGTCAATTGCTTCATGCCAATGTATTTGCTTGCAAAGTACATAACTAAATCTGTCGGTAAATTCAAAATTATTTGTGTTGTTGTACTCATTTACATTGCCTCAAACTTTTCTATTAACATGAAAAATCACAGACGCCAATTTCTTCAATTCAGCAAACAGAATCCAATATATGCTAGAATATAATTAATAACCATGCTTTAAGAGTTGGGAGCTTCTCGGAAAAGTTCGCATTATGATTTATAGGCTTCTTATGATGCCACGCGCTCTGTCCCAACTGAGTGAACTTGAACTTGATTGGAAGTAGCAGCTTTGAGGATATATGTAGATATTCGCAGGGTCTGATGAAGTAAATATTGCCGTATTTCCGCCTTACCCTCATCCTCGATGAAACTCGGACATTGATATTTTCTAGTTGAAGGGAAATTTTCTGGAAAACTCACATTTCGTACAGTAACAGAGCCATATGAAATTTTTCACTAATTTTTATTTGTATTTTTTTTTTGTATTGATAATATTATTGTCTAAATGATATGGCAGAAAATGCCAGTCTACACTCAGAAAGCGGATAAATTTTTATTCGTACATTAAAAAATAAGTGTCGGAAATGTGAAACTAGTTGCAAATGTGTAAGAGAATACCCATTTATGGAAAATAGAACTCTAATTTGAATATGTATAGAATGCAAGATATAACACCATAATACACTGCCATAACACATTTCTTATTCCGAATTTTAATCAATTTAAATCTTATAGCTTCTTAATCAATTACAAAGCCTCAACTACTCAATTATTTAATGTTAAATTTAAATAAATATAACCTGAGTATTTTGAAATATAGAGAAACGTATTAAAATAAAAGTTTCGGAGGGAAAAAGAAAACGCAAAGGTTAATACAAGTTTTTGAAACAATATATTTTTTTTATGGGGAAATATTTATGGGGAAATCCTTTCATAAAAAAAATTGTTAGTGAAGTTATTTGAGCAACTTTGAAATTATTACATTCCCCGAGTTAAGTTTTGTAAGCGAAATGGCGCAGCTTTTCAATTTTATTCAAAGTCGTAGCAGAGATTGGTGGTTTTAATAGATTTTATAAAACCCTGATTGACGATTTTGTGCTAAAAGTCTCCCACAACTGCATCACGCCAAAATCAAAATACCTTATTAATATCTATTTTAGGTGATGACTTTATAGAAAACTACAGGGAAACAAAGATGATTGAGATTGCCATCCGAAATTTGTAAACATTGATAACTTATTTTCATTGTAAATGCTTGTGACATAAATACGTAATGTAAGCATTTATTGATATGAAAAATGGACAACCCTTCGCTATTACTAAAGCCAAAAATATACAACTGTCTCAAGCTAAAATCAACCTACCGTCCGAATTTTGCTTCGAAGCGATTACTGCATTGCGATGCGATTACATACAAAAAAATTTAGAGCTGCTACCTGCAAAGATTGTTAATTTTTAGAAATTTTATTTTTTATTGCTAACTGTTGGAAATCGTTGGAAAATTTAATGATAAAATCGCTTATTAAAGATATGGCAAAAATAAGCAAAACCAGCAGGCAACTCTATCATGGTCTTTCAAACAGACTGAAATTTAGTTTTGATTTCATGACTGTACTTGGAGTTATAGGACAAAAAGCTTTATTTTTCTGAGCGAATTTTCAAAATTCAAAACACCAAATTACCATAGCTTTCAGTTCCAGCCTAATTTATCAACCAAATTTCTTACTAATATGGCTTAAATAAAAATTCAGCTACTGTGTAAATTTGATGAAAATCTGGTGACTGAATCAGAATTCATAGGGTGAAAAGCAGTTTTCTTCAGCTTGATTTTTCAAGATGGTACTACTGCAACAGAGCTACCCACATTTCAAATCTCTACTATCAGACCTGGTCTTATTTAAAGCCAATACATTCTGCGAACATGAAATGTATCTGATTATTGGGTCGTGAGTCTCCGTGAACATATGTTTCTGACGCCTAAAACATAGGTAAATTGGAGGAGAGCTACTGTTCTTGTCCGATATCGAATCTAAACATTAGCATACGATTTCTGTATGAGCTGCTTTTAAAAAAAAAAAAAAACTTTTCAGGAGGGAGATGATGTAAAATTTTCTCAATTTCAATGTGTGCCGTAGTTGCAGGGCATAAAAAACTACGCTACTCTACAACTTATTGATAGTTTGATCTGATAGCTTTGTCAAAAGCAATCCCAATTCAAAAATTTTCTCAATCTTGTTTTAGGCACCTAGCGCACACACATGGCTAAAAAATTTCCACAATATTTTCGTGAAAACGTTCTACAATCATTTTATTAACTGAATTTTTACAAAGGTCATTTGTTGGCAGAATAATAGGGATATTTAAAATATGACTAAAATGGCTGCTGGTACCAAATGGTTAAAGACAACTAATATTGTCGGTATTTGCAGTACAAATTATAGGTCTGTTCCCGTACTACGATTAATTGCAATGAAGCCGTTCGCGTACTTCGTTTTACTGTTAACTGAAAATTTCCCCTCTTTCAGTAAGTACGATGAAATATCAGTTGGATCTGAGATCTGAGCTACTGAAAAATACTAAAAAGTGTCAAACGGGGTGGCGCAAATAAATATTTTCGAAAGTGCGCGGTAAGCAATTTATGTTTTGCCTAATGTTGATATAAAGGTCCAATATTTTTGTGGCGATAATTTATTACCGCTTAGGATGACTCATGCGGCATTTGAAAATTCTGTCGAATTTCAAGACTTCACATAGTAATAAAATGTGCAATGTTCAAATTCATTTTGAGAATGTAATAGGACGGGGCGTGTAAATCTACGACATTCCTACGTTCTGATACGCTTGATTAACACTTCTTACTCTAAGAGGGCATCAACTTTTTACATGTCTTCGTAGTACGCCACTTTGCGTTTAAAGGTCCACCACTCTTATAATCCTATCCTATATGGGGAAAACTTTTTCTACTCTTGCTTTTTGCCAGTTATTCCTTGGGATTTGATTGTTTGTGATTATTATGACTTCTATGTATTTTTTACGCTGAATATTTCTGGCTAATCGTCGCTTTGAACTGGCGATTCCTGATTCGTTTTGTGGCAGTGGTAAGCAAATCGTCCCCTTCACCGTCTGAGTCAGACACAATGCGTCATTTTTACTTCTTCTTTGATGACGATTTCTTCTTCTTTGATGACTGCCATCGATCAATGGCCTTTTTCAAGCAGAGGACCCTTTTTACTAATGTTCGAAGAACATTAGTATTAAAATCGATTCGGCCAAAAATTCATATATATATATATATATATATATATATATATATATATATATATATATATATATATATATATATATATATATATATATATATATATATATATATATATATATATATATATATATATATATATATATATATATATATATATATATATATATATATATATATATATATATATCATCAAAAAATTTCAGTGAGATAATCTCGGGAACGCGCCATCCGATTGAACTGAAACTTTCAAGATACAATAGGCCCAGTCAATTTTCTTTAATACAATGTCAATTATCTTTAATACTTTGGCGCCGGCGGCTATTTTAGTGCGGCGGCCATTTGCAATTTGCGGCCATTTTCACACAAACAAATTTCGCAAAAATAAAGTTGACGAAATAAATTTCGAACGTGCTTTACATGTGAATCGGATAATGATTTGGAATTTTTAACCCCATGTGTGCGCTGGGTGCCTAAAAAGAGAACGAAAAATTTGATTCACTAGTTGTCCTCCGAATGTTTTCGGCTTTTGTCGATGTTTGACAAGTTTACGGAAGCGTCCCCAGCTTTTTGGGTCACACAATCTTGTTCATTATGAACACTTTGCCGTTGCTCTATTTCTTTATGAAAAGAATCTGCTTGTAATTGTTTCCACCATTGGAACCCTGCCAGTTTTAACTCATCCACTGTATTTGATTCTCGAATGCTTATAGGCAATGAATAAGTATTCGCTTTCTTCGTTAGTACTGCCACTGAAGCCCGGCCACCAAGCTGTAAATCAACTGTGTTGATATCCGTTGCACGCTCCCTCCGTTCCAAAGGCACATAACAAAAATTATGGATAAATAATTTGTAGCTTTGTAGCGTTGGCTAGCTTTCACCGACGATACTCCTCGTGCTCTTCCTTCAACTTTTTTATTTGCTCCATTCAGCTCCTTGATGCGATTTTCCACTTCGTTGATGCGTCTGCCTGTGCTTGCAGCAGCAATATCGTCGTATTACTTGAAGCGTTCAGTAGGTTTTCGTCATTGATCACTTTCATTTGATCGTTCAGTGATCCATCGATCACTCGCGCCATGTTTTCCTGGAGTTTTTCATCAACTCATTGCAGAGTTTCATGCATGTCTCGCATTTTTGCAAGCTAATAATTGTCTTGCTACTGTCGCATCTCCTGCAGTCGGCTCAAGACATGTTTATCTAAGCCTTGTAAGAAACGTGGTCCATGTTATTCCGTGCTTCAAGGTCGCTCTGTCTGAGTTTCAGCTTCTTGTTTTCGCGTCGCAAATTATTGATATTGGCGGTACGTTCTTGAATTTCTTGCTTGATTTTGACTCGTTTTGTGCTAACACTTTCTAGCTGCTGTGAGAACGCGTTGTTGACCTCGATGAGTTTGTGATGATCATGGTTGAAACTTAGTGAAATTGCCGTGTGAAATTGTGACTGTCGTTTTCTTCCTTTTAGGCATCGTCTTTCAGGCTTTGAATCAATTTCTTTTTCTCGTCGAGCTCTTGCCCGTGTTTGCATTGTTTTCAGTTTTGCTTTCAGTTCGCCACACAGATCGCTCGAATGATTCAAGATCTTCGTATAATCCATAACGGCTGCTGTAGGCTCGTTCGTTTGAGCTAAATTATTTTCGATCAAATTTTTATACAGATTTACTAGTTTCTCCTTTGTCTGATGCTCTTTTTTGTAGCGGCCCATCATTTTTGCAGATTCCTGCAGCATCATTTTTTCCTTATCCATTCGCTTTTCATTGTTGTCGATCAATACTTCTTTACTTTGAACATCTTCCGTTTTAGCAATTGCTACGCATGTGGCTTTGATGACGGTATGCAATTGTGTTTCGTAAATTTTGAGACCGGCCTGGAGGCGTTCGACTTTTGCTCCGCGGCGTTCATCCTCGGCTTCGTATTTCTGAGCTACTTCGAGCAGCTACTCGATGCTGCTACTGTCCAGCTGCTCGCGTAACCAGTTCACATTTTGCGGGCTTGCTTCTAGTTTGCCTTCATAAAACCTCAATGATAATCGAAATTGCTCCTTACTGGATCCTCGAGCTTTTTTATCGATCAGGCACACATTTGACTTCACGAGCGTACTCAATCGTAAAGTTTGCATTTCGATGATTACTTTTTTCGAGCCAATTCTGCCAAGTGGAGTTTCAAATCGTCTTCTTGAGCTGGTATCTCGGCTAGTTTCGCTCGCTTATCTACTTTCAGCAACTCCTGTTTCGTGCTGCTCTGCCCCGAAGGTAGAAGGGATACGTTCGATGGCCACTTGTCCATCAATGGTTTCTCTGTACGCCTAATCAACGGTGTTTGTTCTATGCAGCGTTGCCAGAAAAAAATACAGAGAGTCTTGAAAACTTTTTTCAGAAAATCTGGAGAAATCTTGGAACTTTAGTTTCAATAAAAAAATTTAACTTAGTTTTAGTAAACACGAGTTCATTTGAATAAAAATCATTTATTTCAGCATAAAAAACAATGCATGACAAAAAAAATAATTGATAGCACTTATTATCAGCGTACTATGATAATGTTGTAATATATATTTTCTGAAAATATTTTTGATTTAAGGGCTTCAGCTAATTCTATACCTGCATAAGTTTCATTTCTGATTTTAAATATTCTTTATACAAAAGTATGCCATTTTAAATTCAAAAGTATTTATTTGTAATCAATTGTTTGTTTTTTTTTTCGTTTATTGAGATTTATTTGAGAGAAAGTTCTTTCTACACACGCGAAAGAAGTGGGTAAGGATAATTAGGTGAAAAACAAAAGTACTCAAAATTGAAAAAGCAGCCTTGCGTTCTAATGATTCAATTGTTGCCACTTGTTTCCAAAATAACTTAGCATTGCTGGTTTTGAAATCGGTGAATTTAATATTTCTCAGCTCCCATTACTGTGAACCTATATTTTGCAATTCTGATATTTTTATTAAGTTTGTAAAACATTGACAGAGTCCGATAGTTGAAGGTTGTCTTTTCGAAACAACATTTTCATTTTTATTATGGTTTTCTCTTAACAATCCATTTGAATATAATTATTGAGCATTATTTTCGTTAATCTTGGTATTTCCAAATTAAGCCAAATTATTTTTGGGGGCTCACTTTGAAAGAGCTTATTTAATTGTATAATTCGACAAAGTGCTAGCCGCATGCTGAGCTTTTTAAACTCTGTACCTTTTTGTTTGACGTTTTGATTTGCGGTATGTGATTTTTTCAAACTTTTGCTTAAACATTTAAGTGTAAAAAATCTGGAAATTATGACTAAAATCTGGGTATCTGGAAAACGTTGTGAAAGTCTGGCAGTCTCCAGACTTAAATCTGGATCTGGCATCACTAATTTTACGTCTGTCAGTATGGCCGCATTTCTGCGTTCGGCTTTTCGGGGCCATTCTGTCATCTTGACACAGAAACAGTACTGCAGGAATGATCCAACTCGACGGACCGAATTGTCGCTGCGTCGTAACGACACTAAATTGTTCTTGCTTGTCTGACAGCTTATTTCGTCCTCTGTCACGACTTATTACTATCGTCCTTCGTGACGACTTTAATTTATTATCATCTTTTGTGACAATTTAACCTGACTTACTATCGTCTGGTACATTTCTGCGTCCGGCTCCTCTTGACCTTTCTGTCATTTTAAGTACTGTCGAAATGATCCGGCTCGAAGATCCAAATTGCATTGCGACTGCATTCCAACATTTGCCATTTATGCACTTGAGATTATTTTTTATACGTTCTACAGTGTATTATATTAAATGTGCTTCAGTATTCTTATATTCTCCTGTGCTTATGCATTTTTGCTTTCCGATCATGCAATATCACATTCAAATACACACTTGAACCAATTAAATACCTAAGTCAATTATTTAACAAGACACGTTCCATTGGCTTAGTTTATCTCGACGATTTCGGTATTTGCCAGATAACGGTCTGATCTCATTTGCCACACGTCCTCTAATTAAGTTTGAGTACGTGATATATCCTTGCTGTTTCAACGAAATAAAATGTTGTGTAGTTGGTTGAGAAAATTGAGGTAAATGGCTCAAGCTATTGTTCCGAGTTCGTGATATCGATTCTTCGTTTCCGTCTGACGCTGAAATGAATCTATGCAGTGCATTCTGTCCGCGTTTAATTTTTATATGGATAATGATTCAATTAGAAATCTTAGTTAGGTTTGAATTTAGATAAAAATACTTTCATTAAAAGGAGGGATCAATAAACTTGAAGTAGCATACAAATGAATCTGATGACCTTTATGTGTATTAATATTTTAATAGATAAGTGGCCGAAATGATTGCCAGTTTGGCCGAAATGATTGCCAGTTTTCCCAACATTTCCGTTTGGTAAGCTTTATTATAAAAGGTGAATTGCCTACTCTTAGCATTGGAATAAGCTCGAAAATAAGCCTCAAAAACATTGAATCAATAGGAGAAAAAAATGGTGCTTGTGGTCTAACAAAAACCATAATTCAAAGATTACCATTCAATTCCAAAAAATATACAACCAATGATTGAGACAAATTTGAAATTATTTTCGAAGAGAAGGCTATTTTCTAAATTTTGTATCTACTGATTTCCTCGATCAGATCTTTTATTCAGCCGAATAAGTTTTTGCATTGTCAAATATTAATATCATAACACGTACAAACAACGAATCATTCAACAAATTCAGGAAACGGTACTTTTAAATTTCCATGTTGTACAGCTCGTTTCAACAGACACTGGAAAGCGTAAAGGAGAATTTCAAAGAATGTAGGCATTTATTTCTATGCCAACGAAAAGTGTAATCCACAGAAACGCTTCAAATACCTCATTAGCATAATTGTGGTACTCAGCCATCATCAGAATGGAATATGCTTCAAGATAAATGTCCGCCTGTCCAGTCTACAATTTTTCATCTTTTGAAATGCTGAAGGAAAGAAATTTTCGAATCCCACGGAAGCAATGGATCAAAAGGTGGTTTCACTCTTCGGTGCGCTACATGGGCTTCGCAAAAAACACTTATTGTTGAAATAAACATCGAGCTGTGTTTTCAAGGCAGACATACTTTGAGAAACAAAAATGAATAGACACATATTAAAGAGACTTAAATTTTCCAAAATGCAATTAGTTTCAAAGATCTATTTTCATGACTGTACACTTTTTAGTAACGAAAAAGTTTGAACGATTAAAATCATTGTATCCTGGAACATAAACATATTTTGACTTACGCTTGAACTGAGCAATTATTTAAAGTTCATAATATAAGCATGGAAACACCGACGAGATACTTTATCGCAAATGACCAAAAAATATCCTTTTATCGCCATTTTCACACAAAAGCAGCCGTGAAGTTGAAATCTCGGGAAACTGCAAATCGTTATAAGCTTTTTTTTTCATTTTTCCCCGTAACAGTGACCAACCACGAAATACCATGACACCCTATATTTAGTCGGCTGCGCAGACTTTTTCGTTTGAAAGTTTCAACCATTTTAATGAATAATGCGAATAATTAGTCATCTGAAAGCAAAAGGAATCCATGGTGAGATTTCGTACAAATGCTTTAGGTGAAAAGTTGATTTTGAAATAAAAGTGATTCGTGCTCCCATTTTCTAGATTGGGTACCAACTACTTCGGCGGCACAATGGTCACGAATGGTTTTTGTTATAAAATGCTTTAGTGTAAGCTCTGAAAATGAATAAGTGATGAAACAATAAGTGATGAATATCAATATAATCATTGACGCCTGAGATGGTGAATAGATACTGTGGTATGGCATAAATTCGATTTTATATCTTACAACTAGCTGAGATTCTGTTCTCTTGATGCATACTTGTTTTAATCAGATCGCACAGATATATTTTATTGAACAAAATAAAAATATTCTTTTTATATGCAGTTACACAGTTTCGAAGAAAAGTTGTTATTGCAGAGATTGCTACGGAGTGCAAATAATTATACACGATGGTGGTATTTGCAAAAGAAAAAACTAGCTGCGATTGAGAAAAATGTTTAGTTTACAAAATCAAGCACTTTGCACAAGGTTAACAATCGCAATTGAAAGATTTTTAACAATTGGAAGACTTTAACTTCCATACATTTTATTACTAAAAAGGAAACACACGTTTTAATGTTTTTATGAAAATATATATTCTCTTTTACTTATAATATGTCATGTGATCCCACACATTCATTAACCTTGTTTGCGCAATAGTCAATCCAACACATCATTCCGGCTATCAGAAATTCGAGGCTTTGACATTTTTTTATTGCTTTGAATCTCTCAGTCAGTATGCACGGTCAGTGTGCATTATTTTTTCACCGCAGTAATTTTTTTCATAGTGCGTAGTAATTGCCATTAGTATTACGAGGTGTTTTATTTATTCAAGTCAAGTCTTAATCTATTAGTGAGACTCAGTAACTTGACGAGTAAGAAATCGTGCCAAAATGTTTAATATTTTTAAAGCGCCCAATGTAGGTCATCTACATGGTACGTGATGCATTGATATGCATAGGTATCGGGCTTGATTTTGATTTTTTTCCTCATTTTTCTCCTCATGCATTCACTACTCGTTTGTGCAAGAATTACAGAAACTTGCTCAGATATCTTTGAATGAAACACAAACCACCTCATGGCCTCATGAACCATTCTCATCCCATTAACATTCGCCAAACTTGTTAGCTTACCAAAAAAACGGGTTGTAACTGATTGCCTTGTCAAAATATTTTGGAAATACTTGTGTCTACTTACTAAACAACGGTTTTATTTTGATCACTTTTAAAAGAGACGTTAAGAAAACTTCTCTTGTGTTCTAGTTTCATCGTATGTGTTTCATCAATTTGAGAATGTGTTTCATCAGTTTAAGAAAACTTCACTTGTGTTCTAGTTTCATCGTATGCGTTTCATCATTTACATTTTTATGTTTAAATCGTCAAAATATTCAATCCAAAGCTGAAATATATTTCAGAGAAATAAACATATTTCCAACTTGTCATTTTATATTAATCTTTGATGAATTTGCAGAATCATTATTTGGTGTTGGCTAAAGTTTTCTCATACTTTTCTTTGTATGTCTTCAAACATTTAAACTTTGATCGTTAATGATTCTTCTTAAGTACTGTGATTTTACTTCTGAGGCTAGTTCCTGCAAAATTTACCTGATACCATTTCGATCTCATGCTTGTTCACATTAATTTGGAAAGTATTTTGCAAATAAGTACACTCAGAAAAATATGTTTTAGAGAATCAAAGAAAATATTTACTTGTTTACGAGAAGTGAAATCTTCCATAAAGCAAATACTCTTGTATTTGACGTCAGTAATTTGTATAAGTATTGTGTAAAAATGTCTTACATTCAATGGAGTACAAGTTTTACTTGAGCTTATTTCAAGCGAGTAATTTTCCTCAAATTTAGTAAATTATGTCTATGAATTTAGTAAATTATGTCTACAACACGAACATGTTTTTACATGGTTCAACATCAACCACGCTTCAATATTCGACAAAAAAATTGATATTTTTATGACTTCTATCACCTACTTCCCGACCGCATGGAAGCAAGCCACTGTCATCCCAATTCCAAAACCTGGAAAGAATCCTAGTTTGACTGAAAGCTACAGGCCTATAAGTTTATTGTGCTCGCTTGGGAAAATGTTTGAAAAGGTGGTGCTGAGCCGTATCAACCAGTTCACACATGCCAAAAACATTCTTCCTGAATTTCAATTTGGTTTTCGAGAGGGGTACTCAACAAATCACCAGCTATTCAGAGTAACAAGAGACATTGAAAAAGCATTTGCATTGAAAGAATCAGTTAGAATGATCACACTAGACGTTGAAAAGGCGTTTGATAACGTCTGGCACGAAGGGCTTCTCTACAAACTTATACAGCATTCATTTCCACTTTATTTGGTGAAGATAATACAGTCGTTCTTAAGCAATCGCAAATTTATTGTCAAGATAAAAAGTAGTCTTTCTTCGCAGCGACAAATTCCTGCTGGCCTTCCGCAGGGGTCCTGTCTCAGCCTTATCCTTTTTAACATTTACACAGGTGACATCCCCACGAGCCCCAACTGTAAACTCGCTATTTTTGCAGATGATACTTGTATTTACTCTGCTGCTAAAGATCCAGAGCTGGTGATCTCCCACCTAGAAGAACATTTCTCAAAGCTCTATCAATACTTTTTCAGGTGGAAAATCAAAATTAACACCGCCAAGGCAAAAGCTATATTTTTTTACTAAGAAACGGAAAAGGTCGAACATGCCCTCTAGGAATCTCAACACTCTGGGTCAAAGTATAGAATGGTATGACGAGATCACGTACTTAGGAATTACCCTCGACAGAAAGCTTACTTATCATAAACACATCAATAGCGTTTGCGTAAAACTTTCAAAATGCTCACATGCACTCTATCCACTTCTTAACCGTAAGTCAAAGATGTCACTTAGTAACAAAATATTAATCTATAAGCAGATAATGCAGCCAGTTATTCTGTATGGACCCCCAATCTGGGGCACTTGTGCAGAGTGTCATAAAACCAGACTACAGATCGCACAGAATAAATGCCTAAAAATGATTGGTAACAAACCTTTCTACTACTCGACTCGCAGGTTACATATTTTTACGGGTGTTAAAATGATTAAACAAATCGTGAAGAGACAGCGAAGAAATTTCTTACTTAAATCCTGTACTTGCAACAATCCTCTAATTTTATCACACCTACAGGAAATGTAGCAAGCTACACCTCACACTAAGCTCAGTATTAGCATATATATATATATATATATATATATATATATATATATATATATATATATATATATATATATATATATATATATATATATATATATATATATATATATATATATATATTATATATATATATATATATATATATATATATATATATAGGATAAGTTCAGTTATAAGTAGGAGTAAGTTAAAATAAGTTAAAATAAATTAGGGCTAATGTAATATTTAAAAAATTCATATACAAGGTTTTTGTTCGCTTTTCCTTGTGCTTACAAGCTAACTATCATATATCAATAGTCAGTGTTAAGTTCAATATATGTATCAAAGTTGAAGAGACGATAATTGTCTAAAACTCTGAATTACCCATCTCCAATAGTGTAACTGTAATAATGTGCGAAATAAATTGAATTGAATTGAATTGAATTGAATATGACTTCTATTAAATTTTTTTTTGCACAAATAAGTGGTAGATAGCTTAGCTCGCTAACGTGCCAGTCCATAGCAGCGATCTACTGATCCCGGGTTTGAGTTTCGCCAGGCTCATGGTTGACTTTGTTCGTCTTTAGTTATCCTAACTCCATTGATTAAGTGCCAAATTAAAGTTTTAAGGGGCGACTAGGCAGAAATAACACTAACGCTTCAGAAAATAAGAAAAAAAATTTGGCACCTAAAATAAGAATAAAGGAATAATTGATGGCTTCTCTAACTTTTTTTTACTTATTTTTCATTTTTTTCACTTCCTTCAAAGTAAGCCGCGCTTTCAATATGAAAGGAGGGAGAGTTTTTGCGTGCCAACGACATGCGATACTTTCAAGCGGTTCAACATCTAAGTAGTAACCGCACCCAACACAGCTTAACTTCGGTGATCGTACGCCATGATCAATTGTCTTTGATAATGTGTTCATCTTTGATGTGTTCAAGTATTTTTCTGAGTGTAGCGTGAAATTAATCAATCAAGATTTATTTCTACCATTGGGAAACGTTACGTTTTAGAGTAATCATGGAACCACTCATTAAGAAGTGGAATTTTTTTTTACTACGAGTACATATTCACACCTGAAAATTTCCCAAAGCACACAATTGAAGAAAAAAATTATGAAACAATATCTACTCAAATATCGACCAACAAATTATAGCCACAGTATCATTTTTTGGCCAAATGAGTTGAAAACCTCTTAAGACAAGGACATTTCATTATTCCGCTTACATCCCAGTTTCAGTAACGGTTGGCTGTGTAATTAATTTGTACCTGGTTGTAGCGTTAAGGCATAATCAACTCGAGTCGTGGCTTCCACCATATTTACATTGTATTGGGACTGCGACATGGCCATTTCATTTCGCTGGATGAGTCATCCAGCACTTAAAATCGTACGCACGCTTCTGTTACATAAAAAAATTAAACACTTACTGAAAATTCGTATGACGAATAATTGTGCATGATTCGCGGGTACTTTATTTTCGGTTTCAGGTCTCCACAATGTAAGTATGCTCTCGTTTAAATTAACAAAACATCCATTTCAGTGGGTAAATATTTATGTAATGAGCTTATCATCCTTAAATTGGTCTTTCTACCAAATATCGTAGAGCAAGCTCCTAGTTTACTAAACTGCATAATTAGTCTTTCACATCTCAGCAATCAAATCCAATAAACTGCATTCAATTTAAAGTCTCAGAATTATCACGGCTTTAAACCGCATATTCAACAAGACTATAAAATTTCATAGGACAACGATATGATAGCCCAACTCCATGAGAATAGTCCAAGCTGGCAAGTGATAATTGGCAAAGATATGGATATCGATGTGCACTTCAAGGTGGTCACTTTCCTGGCGTTCGCTGACAGAATCAATTTTGCTCTGTGTACGAGCACATGCCGAAATCGACTTGGCCATGCAGTGCAAACTCAAGTAGAAGCTCCTTTGGATTGTCAATAAATGGATTTCGATCGTTTGACCACTGAAGCGTATCGGTCATATACATACATACATGCGACCGTGCTTCCATAGCTCACACACATAGCGGACAATGCCTTCAAATCTCCAGCAATAATGGTAGGATAACATGGTCATTGTTTCCTCGAGTCAGTTTATAGTTTTCTCTGTTCACTTTTATTTTAACCTTTAGGAACCATTTCGTACGTACGAAACGTTTGAACAGTTGTGAACGAGACTGTAGAGCAAACCGAAGTATAATCGATACTGCGGCTCGCAAATGGCTAATGTTATAAGGAATTGTTATCGTTCACCTCATTTCTGGCTACTTTTTTCAGTTAGCTGGTCAATGACTATTGGAAACCTAAGTGAACAGGGTCAGTTGGCAAATGTTGTAGAGTCGCATTAGAGAAGCTCTTTGGTATTAAGAAGGTCGTAGATTTCTAAAGAAATTAAATTTTCAGATTTAAACGGTTTTTTTATACACTGATATGTTGTGAACATGTTAAACCATTCCGAATGGTTAAAATGATGTAAAAAAATTTAAATACGAAAGGTACATAAAATTTAGTTAGGTCCTGCTTCGTACAGCGTACCGTTAGCCTCGACTGTCTCCTCTTAGAACTTTCTTTTTGGCTTACTTCTTGCACTACTAGCATTTTTTAATGCATTTTATGAAATCAATGGTCATTGAATTAAAATATTTCGTTTTAAATGGCAAATGCTCAAAAATAGCATCAAAACGCATTTCTAGCTTTGATGTCCTTTCCTGCAAAATGTTAGTATTTTCCACTTCAGCAATGGTTTCCAAAATGTTGATGAGTCTTTTTGTTTCATCTGTGTTTTTAATTAAAATGACTAAAATTACACCATTTGGTTTTTCGAAAAATAATTCATGATTAGACTTTTTTTAACGTTAAAACGTTTGCAAAAATTAAAAATACAACGAATATATAATAAAAAAATTTAAGACTACCTAGAGTTCAATTGCAGTTGACTGAATTCCATAGCAAATAAAAAAATCACAAAATAATATTCAGGTGGAGCTGAATATATATAAACATTAATTAATTTTTCATGGAAAGAGACTAGCCGCCCCAAATTATTTCACATATTAAGGTCAAACAGCGTTTGACTAAAATATTTTAAACCTAAGCGCATATTGGCTTGTTGTAAAATATATTTCGTTTTGTTTATTTCACAAAAAAAATAATAAAGACTGTTACGGTTCGGAAGGATGTAGGATTGTGTCAGTAAAAATTAAGTGGGAAATGAAGAAACATTACTATAAGTTAGGATCATAGATACGACGACCCTGCTGAAGATGCGGTGACGCGCCGTCAAGCCACGACAAGTGTGAGGGATTAAAACCTCACGACCCGCAACCTTCGTGACCCAGGAGTGAACTTTCAACTTATAACCATGGTCGCCCTACACAACAAAAACACCAGCGACCCCAATATGTTATGGGTCATTTAGCGACAGGTCATGACACAGAGATTCCTGAATTTTCTCCAGCCGAACTTCATTAGTTTCACAGCTGCCCAGTTTCTTCGTTTCCCATGCTTGTTCCTCACAGTTTTCTTAAATTCCTGACGGAAAGATCCCACCAATACTGCACATGCTTCACAAGAATCGCGTGCTTTTGCGCAACGGGTCAGCAATACAGATACTGACTAAGATGCACTAAAAGTCCACGGAATACTCAGCAATAGTTGGTTCAGTCTTAGGTGTATTTGATCCAACACTAATTAAGCTTATGAGTTCTGTATTTAATATTTAATTATCTCGATCGGTATACGAAATCATATATTTTATTAATAATTATAAAAGTTTCGAAGGATAGCAAATCACCATCATCGAAAGGCAACCCAGCTGTTGCGAAGTTAATTGCTAATCTACCAAGTCTTCAAAAGGCTCTTATCTGTCAAAATACTGCTGCGTCATCGACGAACATTACTCCTGATAAGTGTTGCTTGACAAAATGACAGTTGGATTGTTGTCTGCAAACGGAAGCGACGGATCATCATCCAAACTAAATATCGATGTGCTTGTTTGCTCAGCTTCAAAATTAAGTTCACTAGTTGGCCGGTCCATGTTGAATTCGACATTAGTGCGACTACGTTTAATTAGTTCCGGATCTCCTCAATTAAATCGAATCATTAATAAACATACCAATATAATTGTCATGAGTTTGTCATGTTTACCACGGAGACTTGTTCATGTTTGAGACCATGTAATTATGCTGTGTGATCTTGGTTCAGCCTTCGTAACTAACTGAACTCGTCAAAATACGCGTTGCGTTAATTTTTCTAGATTGAATAAGATGTAAGGTAATACAAAAAAATTGTTTAGAATTCATTTGCATTTTATCTCTGTCCTCCCGTGGTCCCCCTATTCCAACTTTCATTCCCGACTTTTGCATCACACTAACTTTGTCCGATGCCAAATCAAAAAGTACGATAAAATGGTCATGAAACTGTTTAAACTTACACACACTTCCGAGCGATCTACTTCAAAATTATCCGCTAAAAATTTATGAGTATAAACACTTATCGCCTGTTTCTTTTGAACTCTTCATTTAAATTTTTCGTGATTTTACTTTGAATTAGTCAACACAATCTGACTTTTGAAAATTTGCTGATACAGTTTCTACCAACAAAATTTTTCAAACCTCGATCTTCAATAGTTTTTTTCGGAGCCCCTCTTACCTCACTTGGAGTTTTCTTGTTGTACAAATTTCATATGATATGGTGTCACATATCTCCACTGGTCAAACATATCCGGAGCTCAAAAATCCATTGAGAATGATTATTGTTATCTATCACATATGTAGCGAAAACCATAAAAATCTGAACCAAAAGCATATCGGGTTCGTAGAGTAATGCACTTGCACTCATGAAATACAAAATGCATCAAACTCGATAAGCCATCTCAGTCAAACAATTTCATGCAGACATGAACATTTTGTCTGTACCATGAATAAATCCCTCTCCCTTTCAAGAATGAGAACGACAGAACGAATTGGCAGTGTAGATGCTGTAATCAAACAGACAATAGCAAATCTGAGAAATAATTGAATATCTTCATAAAAGGAATTTTTATCGACGATAACGGTGCGAAATGGTTCTTCTTTTAGCTGAATTTTCTCCACGGTATGTCCGAAGATGTCCATTTAATTTTATGAGCTACTTGGCCATAGTGACTGCTCAGTCAATGGTGTTTTAATTCAGATTTCCAAGAGCTAAAAGCTGGATTCCCCTTTTTATTGATTCTGACTGATAATATGCATAAATATGATTGTATAATCAACATGTACGAAATAAATTGCTTCATTAAGCTGTCATAATGGACATCTGACAGAGATATGAATAGCAAATAATGAATAGTTGGATTTGCGGAGAATTTAGTACTGAGCTTAGGATTTTGAAGATTGAAGAATCTGTCCACTATCCTTTTGAGCTGAGTATAAATCCAAACGAAATTTAAGGCTGAAAAGTGTGTGTTTTTTTTTTGTACTTTTGTCTTTGTGGTCAAACACGGCATCAGTTAAACGTACTTTTTTGCTACAGCAGAATATTTCCTACGAACCAACAGAACGAAGCCTTTATACACTTTCAGCACGTCTCAAACTTTTCCGTACGCCATTCTGAATATACAGTGCTCAAAGTTCATATAGAACAAAGTCATTTCAACCGAGTCCTACGCAAATGAAAGAACTTCAGCTCAGTTGTCGTGCGGATTCTGAATCGCTCCTATAGCCTACGTGGTGAAACGATTCGAAATTTAATTAACTTTAAAGAAAACGAAAAGCTAACCAAAAGGCAAACTGTGTGTAAAGTTCAACAATTCGATTCTGTTATTAAATAAATAAACTTTTTATCAAGAAATGTATGACTTTATAATTGTAAATGGGAAAGACTGTGAGGCTAGGTGGTGCTAGTTTTAGAATTGGTGAAATATGTACATTTGTTTAAATAACTATATTGGATTAATATTTGCATGTCGATTCTGGTTTGATAAACGAAATAATTACACAATTGTTTTATACGAAATTTGTAGCTAAGGTTTGGTTTGACGCAAACATCAAGGAATTTGCAATAATGAAGTTTCTGTAGCCAGACTATTAGCACCTCAACTAAAAAATTTTAAAACATATTTACTAACATACTTGAGTTCAAAAAATATAAAACAAAATGGAAAATTGTCAATCATATTAACCACTACAATATATGTATGTATGCCATCAGACGCAATTTTACATGACTTATTCTAGCTTGTCACTATGGATCATGATTTTGGTAGTATTTTGTGGCCTCCGACCGTAAAATATCATGGGAGTTTCAAGAAGGGGAATGTAAAATATATTGCATCAGAGCTTCACTGAACCTAGATAACACTTTTTTGTATTATATTTTTACTATTAAATCATTTTCCATATTTACGTGAATTTTTTGTTTGCAATAGAATCTTAAAATCGGACCTGTTACCCCTGTTGGTATACGGTTATCAAAACCTAGTTAGGCCGGTCTGGATTATGCCAGCTAGTTGGTGATAAGCCGTGGTGCGCCAACCGCTCACCGAAAATCGAGCATGCAGCCGCTTAGTAAGCTTCGGCTCATCAGGTTTGCCTTTCAGCTCGACAGATAGGCCGACAGGTCACGTGACTTTCTTTTCTTCTTTTTCTTACCAGCATTGTAGACATATATAAGGTCTGTTCCCGTACTTTCAGTTACTGAATTTTCCCGAATTTTACTGAATCATGTGGTGGGGGAACTCATGAAAAATACGAGAACGCTCTCATTGCATTTCCTGAAAATCGAGAAGCAAAAGTGTCAGTTTTCGGTTTGTGGGAGAACAATAGTGATTATAAAGTCATCCTAAGCGGTAATAAATTATCGCCACAAACATTTTCAACTTTCATAGCAACATTACGCAAAAAATATGTTGCTTGCCGCGCACATTTGAAAATATTTACTCGCGCCACACCGTTTGATACTTTTCAGTAGCTCAGACCCTACTGAAATTTCATCGTACTTACTGAAAGAGGGAAATTTTCAGTTTTCAGTAATGCCTAGTACTATACTCTTCGCGAAACGAATACAACGGTAAAATTCCATACAAAAAGAGCTTTACTGGCGAATTGAAAAGCTCTTTTTGTATGGGACTCGACCGTTGAATTCGTTTCTTGAAGAGTATAGTACTAGGCATAAAATGGAGTTCGAGAACGGGTTCATTGCAATTAATCGCAATTAATCGTAGTACGGGAACATACCTTTAATTGACAAAGGCAAACGGTTAGATCGACGCAATGAAAAGAGAGACGGAGATTAAACAGAATTTAGACGGAAATACGCAAAAACACGCGAAACTTAAAAAAAAACGTACGTAAGTTTTGTTGCAAGTTAAAACCGAGTATATATTTTCAGATTATATATTACCGATTATCTATGACAGAGTATATATTTTCAGATTATATATTAGCACTGACTCCAAGAAAAAGTTGAATAGCTAAATTTGCCAAAATTATTTTCAGCCCCAAGTTTCTGAGATACTAAGCATGGTGCTAGATTGGTTGGCAAATCTTCCGAATAAAACACTGTAAGTCCAGGTTAACAATAAGCGGTAACATCGGAACTAATTTCAAACTTTCTTTCACCATTTTAACGTTGCTTTGTCGTCACAAATGCTTACCGCGGTTACACACCGTCCCACAATAACCATTTTATGCTGTCCAGTTCATTGTTTTATCCAGTTTATGTTTACGGTCTTGTCTTGTTCGTTCTTGCTCTTGTTTGTTCATACTCTTTCTTCAATCTCTTGGTGTGGGTTTTATGAGGCGGTCTTGAATAAAATATGGAATGATGATTTCGCAGAACAATATTAAACATCTAGCTAATCAACATGTTTACGGATGCTTTTTGGCTGAAGTTTTCGGTGAATTGATTTGGTTCGCAGGAAATTTATGAGGGAAAAGGATGATCAGACTCTGTACAAATAGCTTGTTGAAGACCACCAGAAAGCTCAATGCTCTACTTCGCTAGTAATCGCTACTAGATCCTGCAAGAAAACAATGATCAAAAACATCGAAGTAAAAAAGGGTATTTATTTAAAGTAAAATGTTTCTTTTTTTCACTCCAGCGCTACGACTCTTCTTCTACGATACGCTTCTTGGATTTCAAGAAAGCCTTCGATAGTATATGGTACAAGTTAATCAATTTGGGATTTTCGGAAGTTGTAATATGGCTAGCTGCAAGCTTCCTTAGCAACAGACAATTTCATGTAAGCGTTAATGAGCAAATTCACTTCGGAGACTTGTGGCATCAAAAGTGCAATAAGGATCTGTCGGTGGACTTTATTTATACACTGTTTTTCACTGCTCACCTCACTTTTCCAGTGACCTATATTCAAGTTAAAGTCCTACAATACGTAGATGACACGCTCTTATTCGAGTCGATCCAAGACCCACTCAAAGCCTTTAAGATTACTAGGTTAAATTTAGATTTTATTTTGATGAATGAGGCATGACACTAAATAGCAGCAAAGCACAGCTGTCTGTATTCAGGAAACCTTGCAAGTATCGGAGAGTAAGGCCAAAAAAAGTTGCTGCCTCGTTCGGAACTTCTAGAATCACTTCTAGTCCTACATTACGCTACCTTAGAGTAGACATGCATGAATTCTTCAAATTTAACCCCTATGTCCGACATAGAATTAAAGTAGCCAGATCCGTGTTTCAGCGCATCAGACATATTTTCGTCAAAAATATGGGCATGATGTCAAAAGCTAAATCTATTTCCTATAAAATACGCATTCCCGTCCTAATCCAGGAATCTGCTAAAAATCTACATTTTCGAATGTCAGGCTTTACAACCCGTTCACTAAAAAGCGGCCAAGGAACGCTCTCCTATATCAGGAGACAGGACTTGAGCCGCTTAAGGACCGGGTTGTGGAACTGACGATAAGGTTTTACGCACAGGTAGACGGACATGAAAACGGACTGATCTGGGGTATCGGACGCAACAATGGCTCTAATGAGATAGCCGGATAACGACGGGTCATGGACATGCTATTCAATTATGTTGGCCTTCCGACGAATCGGGGAGGATAGTTAAGATCTAGGTGAAGTTTAGCTCTAATTAGGATAACCTAATTATTGTTAGTTATAAGCTAGATTTAGTTTAGTAGATTAAGCTACCATTTAAGTATTATATAGCTTAGTTAACCCCAGGTACTGTAAAACTTGGGTTATATTTTATAATTGAAAACCGGAAAAAAATAAATGATAAAAAAATTACAACCCAAAAAAGCGAACGGGCCAAAATAGTTTAGCCGCTAAATGTAAGATATTTTATGCTTAATATCCCTTAAGTTGATCTTTGTACAGTTTAATGAATATTTAAAAAAAACAGCTTTATTAACTTTTTTTTTTTTTTTTTTATTTTGACATATATCGATATTTCGAGGGTAATCTGCCCTCTTCTTCAGTGTCTTTTGGTCTGATCTTAAAACAGCTTAGATATCTTATTTAAGGTGCTTGCTTTTAAAGTATTTACTAATACTAATTACCTGCTAATTACCCGCTAATTATCTATTGATTATATACTTAAATACATTTTACTATCTATTATTAATAACATTATCATCATAAAGTATCTGTTTAAATTAACCTAAACAATGGTGATACACAGTTTCCTTGGTCTGTGTTTAGTCGCCTATCCATCGGGGTTTTCCATATGTTCAGGCTTTCGTATGCATCCAGTTTTCGTACCTGCTGTACTTCCTTAATCACCTCCACGTTGTCCCACGTTATGCTGTGCTCCTCCTCCAGGATGTGTTTCGCTACTGCTGATCGTACTATCGTTGAGTTCTTTTTCCTTGCTGAGACTGCTTCGCGCTTATGTTCGGTTAGTCTAACACCAACTAACCGTTTCGTTTGTCCAATATATATTTTGTTGCATTCTGGGCAAGTAATTCTGTATATTCCACATTTTTCCTTCTTATCTTTTTTGTCTTTCACGTGACATAATATTGTACTTAATTTCTTAGCCCTACTGGTTGGAACTGCTTTAATATCAAAGCGTTCAAGCGTCTCTTTATACAAGAAAAACAAAAACCAGCCATAAGAGTTTCAATTATTTTTACGTCAATATTTAAGCAAATTCAGGAACTCTTTGAACGCTTTGATATTAAAGCAGTTCCAACCAGTAGGGCTAAGAAATTAAGTACAATATTATGTCACGTGAAAGACAAAAAAGATAAGAAGGAAAAATGTGGAATATACAGAATTACTTGCCCAGAATGCAACAAAATATATATTGGACAAACGAAACGGTTAGTTGGTGTTAGACTAACCGAACATAAGCGCGAAGCAGTCTCAGCAAGGAAAAAGAACTCAACGATAGTACGATCAGCAGTAGCGAAACACATCCTGGAGGAGGAGCACAGCATAACGTGGGACAACGTGGAGGTGATTAAGGAAGTACAGCAGGTACGAAAACTGGATGCATACGAAAGCCTGAACATATGGAAAACCCCGATGGATAGGCGACTAAACACAGACCAAGGAAACTGTGTATCACCATTGTTTAGGTTAATTTAAACAGATACTTTATGATGATAATGTTATTAATAATAGATAGTAAAATGTATTTAAGTATATAATCAATAGATAATTAGCGGGTAATTAGCAGGTAATTAGTATTAGTAAATACTTTAAAAGCAAGCACCTTAAATAAGATATCTAAGCTGTTTTAAGATCAGACCAAAAGACACTGAAGAAGAGGGCAGATTACCCTCGAAATATCGATATATGTCAAAATAAAAATAAATCTAGCTTCTAAAGGAAAAATTGGTTTAAATTAAAAAATATTTTTACAAGCTAGGAAAAAAATTGGTACACAATAAAAACAATTTATTAACTGTTTTTTTCGTACAAGAAGCTTCAGTTAGTTTTAGAATCTTAAATACTAAGACAAATGATACGTAGCTCCCAAAGACGAAGACTTCCACATTTTGGATGCAGATTACGGATATGAAACGCATATGATCATCAAAATTGCGTAAAAGCCCTAAGTGTTGTTTATTCTTATGTATGTACGTATGCAATCAGACGATTAGAACAGGTGTCTAATCGTCTCTGTGCTACATGACTAGGGAATCCAATCCCGGGATTAGAATCCCGGGATCCCGAACAGTTTTTAGTCCCTAAAATCACGGGATTGATGTTTTATAATCCTGGGATTGATGATTTATAATCCCGGGATTATAAACCATCAATCCTAATTGAGATCCGGGATTCTAGTGACTTAAAACTGTTCGGGATCCCGGGATTCGAGTCCCGGGATTGGATTCACTATACATGACATATGTATTTATATTATTGCCAAGTTATGTTAAATTGTAATATTCGATAAACTAGATCCTTTTCGTGCTCAAAAAATGGCACAAATCGTAACAAGTGCATACATTTCCATCATAAATCCAAAACTGACTCAATATTTTTGAGTATCCAAGTAATATTTGAAGCTTAAACCAAAAAAAAAACAGATCATATAACTAATTGAAATAAGTAATTGCACCCGCACTGGGTGAACCTGTAATCAGCCTGAATCCATTCACAACTATAAACCCAAGTTTTAAACACAGGACTCGGTCAGATCCTGGTTTCGATATCACGTAAATGTAACGTTGACTTTGAGATTCAAAACTAACATGCTGATTAGTGTGTTTATGGCAATTATATTGTTATGTGTTTTAGCGGCCAATTGAAATCGCAAATATATAATTACCGGCGCAGAACAGAATGCAGAACATCATATGGTTAGCCATAATTAATTGAGGTATTCGGTTTGTGCAATTAGCGAATAATCTAAAAAAGATGAATAAATATTTCAGGCCCGCATAAATTTAGACATGTCTGTTGATTGTACGATGCGAAAGGGCAAAATGGTATATGTTTATAGGAGTTTAGGTATTTGAACTGCAACTGGAAACTGTATCAGATATGAATCGATATAATCCAACACGATATGTTTAAATGCATGGACATTACGACAGTATTGATTAATTAGGTAGACCAGTTAATGAATCAGAAAGAGAGAAAAATTCAATATGAGCTTAAGTAGTAGTATCTTTCAGAAAATTGGACAAATTATGAACGACTTAATATCATTTAGTTGCTTCTTTACCATAATTATATGAAATCTATATGGACTTTCGAATAAAGCTAAAGTTATTTGAGTTGCATCCAAAAACCAAATTCAATGTAGTGCATGATCGTATATGTAGTGCACCTGTTGCATTGTGCTATGCCTCTTTTGTCCATAAGCCCGAACGACAGAATCAATGTAGATAAACATTTTCTACGACACCGTGTCAGAGGATGAATTAATAGCGAGCGTGTCTTCACGGTTTTCATGGTTTACCATGCGGGACACGTAGCCAGCTACAGCACAAGCCGAATCCTCTCTATTGGCCAATTTGAGGCTTTCAACATTAAGAGATGCGAGTGATATGCCATGTTTAGCAAGATATTTAATCTGTAGGTGTATTTAATATCAAAAGCAACATTCTTTACGTTTGTAATACGAAGAAAATTTTCATGAACAGGCTAAAGAACATTTTTCATTTTCTTCTAAATAAACTTATGTTTTTGTTCGACAAATTTATGGTATTTCCTTTTTCGGTGTGTACGTTTTATGAGGGATAGAGTCATAAAACGTTGCCCATGCCATGGGTATATAGTTTTGCTTTGATGTTTCCGTCTGTAGTCAAATCCTGAAAATTCGTAGATGTGAATTCCAATATGCATGCATTTGAATTACATGTTGGGTTTTGTGACATATGTTAGGGATTACAAAATTCGTAGGTGTGAATTTTCGGTACATGCTGGGTTTTGTAACATCTGTTAAGGAGCTACATAGTTTCGAGACAGTGTCCTAGCCCTAGTAGAAGTTGAGCGCAGTATAGTGCGATAGTTTGCCCGGTGCAGTAGTTAATAGTGCGAGAAATTCTTACGGAAAAAAATAAATAAATAGTGTTAATAGGAAAAGACTTAAGGTGAGTAGGCTCACTGAGTTTGTTTGATTTTGTTAGGTGTGTGATAGTTTTGTTGAAATTTTTGGGTGTTATATTATAATTTTGTTCGGCGTTGTGGACCGATTTTAAGTTTAGAAGAAGGGGAGCAGTTGAGCCTGTGTTGGACGGGTCACGGTTCGGGTGGCGATGAGTCGCTACTGTGTGTGTGTCCCGCCCTGGTTCGGCCAACTGTTGCTTTGCGTCCCCAGCCGAAGGATCAGCTTTGTGTGTGTTAAGTGGATCATGGTTTGGGGCGGCGAGAAATCGCTGCTGTGTGTTTGATCCACTTTGGTTCGGCAAGCTGATGCCTGTAGGTTGTATTGAGTGTTTGATTCGTGTCCACCACGCTGTCCACCCTCATTAATTAAATGGACTTAGGTTTATCCTTAATTTTCAGATGGTGAAGGCTCCTCGACGACTGGGCGGTTTCGGTAAACGGAGGTAATTTTCAAAACGAAAAGTATTTGTTATTAAATAAAAAAAAAACAAACCAAAGTTTGGTCTTACAATATCAGAAGTGGGATCCGAAACCGAACGTCCTAGTCGCCGAGTGGCTGTCACAGTGTTATGTATTTTGCTAAAAAAAAAAAGTGTTTTTGGAAAGTATTTGTGTATGTGAGTGTTAAAGGAAACTGTGGTTTAAATCGGTGCTAAATCGGGACGGCATGAGACTCCCGAATTGCTTTTGGCTTTTTTTGAGCTCTATAAATGAGATATCGTTTGGTTTGAAGCCACATGGGGCTTATCAACATCGAATAAAGCCAACAAAAAAGTTCGAAAACAGGCCTAAACATTTTGTTAGTTATCCGAGTGGCGGATCCGTTTGATTTAAGTGTGGTTTAAAAGGGCATTTCGCAAATAGCTGCCAGGCTAAACCTACAAACGATTGTTGCAAACATTGCCAGAGCAGATACCACAAGGATTCGTACTGTTCGAAATGGGAGATTGAAAAGAAAAAGGTTGTGGCAATGCTGGAAATTTCAACGTCAGACAGCAAAAATGCATCTATGTGTATAAATGTAAATGTAACGCGTTTGTGGACTTTGGCAGTTCGTGTACACTATTGAAGCAAAGCGACTAGGCTTATCCATCGACACGACCGATCAAACTAAGCTAGCAATGGAGTTACTACTAGCTTGGGATCCGCGCATATCATAATGATAGTAGATGATATTGAGGCAGAAATCAAAGCCTCAATAGTTCAGGACGGGGAACAGAATATCCCGATTATCATTGGAAGAACATTCACCGAGCTACCTAAAGTGCTTGTGATGAAAGATAGTAACAATTTATTCTTTCTGGAAAAAGATTCGCTGTTGCCAAACCTAGAGATCACTCCGGATTCGAAAAAAATAATTTTTCGAACAATGGAAGAAACTTTAATTCCCATAAATTACATGAAACTAGTGAAAACAAAAGCGGATGATAAATACAACGGTGATGTTTATATTGAAAGTAGCATTCGCCCAGAAGAGGGCAGAGAAAATTATTTGCCCCAAATAGTCGCTACAGTTGTAAATAATTCGACGACTCTAATACCAGTTGCGAACTTCTCATCAAACGACATCGTAGTCAAGAAAAATCAGATTCTAGCAAGAGCTTGGCGATGTAACCGAGAAGCCTCTGCATCAGAACTTATTTTGAGTTTAACTGAAAGAGAATACGAAAGTATTAATTTCAACGAAGTGATTGTCGGTCATGTTGAGGAACAAGTTAAGTCCGAATTGTTCACTATATTGATGGAATATAGAGACTGTATTGCGCAAAACACTACCGAGCTAGGGTGCACTAGATCTGCGGAAATGAAAATCCGACTACAATCTGATCAACCGTTCTTTTGTCGCCCTTACAAGATGGCAAGGGCTGAGCAAGATGCTGTTAAAAACATCGTAACAGAGTTAATGGAAAATAACATAGTCAGTGAGTCGAACTCTGAATATGCATCCCCCGTTGTGTTGGTCAAAAAGAAAAACGGTGACCAAAGGATGTGTGTCGACTTCAGAAGACTAAATACAATTACGATCCGAGATAATTACCCGTTGCCCCGAATTGATGACCAGATTGATAGACTGCAAGGTGGGAAATATTTCACCACATTAGACCTGCGATCAGGATACCATCAAATTCCAATGGAGGAGTCTTCGAAGTGTTTCACGTCATTTGTTACGCCATTTGGACAATTTGAGTACAATAGGATGCCTTTCGGTTTGACGAATGCTCCAAGAATATTTCAACGTTTCATGAACCGCATCATCGGGCCAATCAATGATATAGCTGTTGTCTATTTAGATGACGTTATGCTACACGCGAAGACGTTACCAGACGCCCTAAAAGGAATTCGTCGAGTCTTGGACATTTTTAGAGAAGAAGGGGTGACTCTTCAGCTGAAGAAATGCTCTTTCCTGATGACCAAAGTAACGTACCTTGGTTTTGAAATAAGCGATGGAATGATACAACCGGGAAACGATAAAATTGTCGCTGTCGAAAAATTTCCATCACCAACTTCGGCTCATCATATAAGGCAATTTCTAGGATTAACCGGCTATTTTCGTCACTTTGTACGCAACTACGCGATAATTGCTAAGCCATTGACAACTCTAACAAAAAAGACCGTGGAGTGGCGGTGGACCGACGAGGAACAAAAGGCATTTGAACAACTTACAAATAGCCTCACGAAGCGACCTATACTTGCCCTGTTTGATCATACGGCGGCAACAGAAGTTCATACTGACGCTAGTTCAGTGGGTTTGGCTGGCATCCTGTTTCAAATGCAAAGTGACAATCGATTACATCCAGTTGCATATTACAGCAGGCAAACGAGAGATCCAGAAAGTAAGTTTCATTCATATGAATTAGAAACGTTGGCAGTAGTCGAAACCCTGAAAAAGTTCCGTTCATATTTACTGGGACGGAAGTTCGTTGTCATCACGGATTGCAATGCACTGAAGGCATCCAACGAAAAAAAAGACTTAATACCCAGAATAGCACGTTGGTGGCTACAGTTGCAGGAGTTCACATTTGATGTCAAATATCGACCAGGTGATCGAATGAAGCATGTGGATGCCCTTAGTCGTAACCCGATCGAAGAAACAGTTATGGGAATAACTGAAGCAGACTGGGTTTTGGCCGGACAATTAACTGACCAAAAAATAAAAGAAGTTAAAAGCCTACTCTCTAAGCCACCGAAAACTGAATATGAAAAGCAAGTGTACAAGAATTATGCACTTAGAGATGGTCGTGTCTATCGCATAACTGCTCGAGGTATACAGTGGGTTGTTCCGCGAGGAATGAGGCAACAGGTTGTAAAGGCTGCCCACGATGAAATGGGACATTTCGCGTTGGAGAAAACCCTGTTTAGACTTTGTGAATATTATTGGTTCCCAAGAATGCGCGAATACGTGGAGAAATACATTGCTTGCTGCATTAGATGCCTGTATAATAAAAGAAAATCCGGAAAGAAAGAGGGATATTTGCATGCAATACCAAAAGATCCGGAGCCAATGAAAGTAATTCACATTGATCACCTTGGTCCGTTTCCAAAAAGTAAACGACACAATAGCTACATCATAGCCGCGATCGACTCGTTTACAAAGTTTGCTTCTCTAAGAGCTGTGAAATCCACAAAAACCAAATATGTTCTCCAATTTTGCAAAGATTGGTTTTCTGTACTTGGCGCGCCAACCATAATCATATCTGATCAGGGCAGTTCTTTCACGTCCAAAGCCTTTAAAAACTTTTGCGAACAAAATAACATCAAACACATTAAGAATGCGGTTGCAACACCACGGGCAAACGGCCAAGTGGAGCGTCTCAATCGCAGTATTTTATCAGCATTAATGACGACCACCTTGGAAGAAGAGCGCTGGGATGAGCAGATACGAAGTGTGCAGTTTTCCCTCAACAACATTGTGAGCAAAAGTACTGGGAAAACACCAAGTGAGCTTTTGTTGGGTTATAAACCGAGAGGAGGGAGCGACATGGTATTGATTGACGAAATACACAAAACTTCAAGAGTAGTGGAAAATGTAATGATCGAACGACAGAAAGCCGCTGACAAAATACTTCAAGCCCAAAATAACCAGAAGAAATATTACGACAAAAACCGTAAGCCTCCAAGAAAGTACCGAGAAGGAGACATTGTTCTCATCGACAAGATCGAAGTAGCTCCGAATACCAGCAAGAAGCTGCTACCACCCTTCAGTGGACCAATGGTAGTAAAAACTACTTTGCCCAACGATCGATATGTTATCAGCGATATGGCGGGCACTCATCGCACATCAAAGAAAGGTACTTACGAAAGAATCATAGCAGTTGACCGGATGCGACCCTGGTGCGAACCAGGTGGACTGTCGGATGAAACTGGAAGCGACAGCGGAGAAGATGGTGTGGTGCTATCAGATCCAGATGAACAAGGCTCGGAAAGCTCATAACTCGGGGCGAGTTGGAACCAGGATGGCCGATTGTAATACGAAGAAAATTTTCATGAACAGGCTAAAGAACATTTTTCATTTTCTTCTAAATAAACTTATGTTTTTGTTCGACAAATTTATGGTATTTCCTTTTTCGGTGTGTACGTTTTATGAGGGATAGAGTCATAAAACGTTGCCCATGCCATGGGTATATAGTTTTGCTTTGATGTTTCCGTCTGTAGTCAAATCCTGAAAATTCGTAGATGTGAATTCCAATATGCATGCATTTGAATTACATGTTGGGTTTTGTGACATATGTTAGGGATTACAAAATTCGTAGGTGTGAATTTTCGGTACATGCTGGGTTTTGTAACATCTGTTAAGGAGCTACATAGTTTCGAGACAGTGTCCTAGCCCTAGTAGAAGTTGAGCGCAGTATAGTGCGATAGTTTGCCCGGTGCAGTAGTTAATAGTGCGAGAAATTCTTACGGAAAAAAATAAATAAATAGTGTTAATAGGAAAAGACTTAAGGTGAGTAGGCTCACTAAGTTTAGTTAATTTTGTTTGGTGTTTGGTAGTTTTGTTGGTGTTTTAATATGAAAGGTGGTTCGGCGTTGTGGATGAATTTTAGTTAGTAAAAAAGGGAGCAGTTGTGTCTGTGTTGGACGGGTCACGGTTCGGGTGGCGATGAGTCGCCACTGTGTGTGTGTCCCGCCCTGGTTCGACCAACTGTTGCTTTGCGTCCCCAATCGAAGGATCAGCTTTGTGTGTGTTAAGTGGATCATGGTTCGGGCGGCGAGAAATCGCTGCTGTGTGTTTGATCCACTTTGGTTCGGCAAGCTGATGCCTGGAGGGTATTTAAAATAAATAAACTTATTTAGTGATTGGTTCGTGTCCACCACGCTGTCCACCCTTATTAATTAACAAGACTTAGGCTTATCCTATTTTACAGATGGTGAAAGCTCCTCGACGACTGGGCGGTTTCGGTACACGGAGGTAATTTTCGAAATGAAAAGTATTTTCTATTTTGAGAAAAACAAAAAAAAAAAAAAAAAAAAAACTAAAACTTGGTCTTACAATATCAGAAGTGGGATCCGAAACCGAACGTCCTAGTCGCCGAGTGGCTGTCACAGTGTTATGTATTTTTCTAAAAAAAAAAAAGTGTTTTTGGAAAGTATTTGTGTATGTGAGTGTTAAAGGAAACTGTGGTTAAAATCGGTGCTAAATCGGGACGGCATGAGACTCCCGAATCGCTTTTGGCTTTTTTTGAGCTCTATAAATGAGATATCGTTTGGTTCGAAGCCACATGGGGCTTATCAACATCGAATAAAGCCAACGAAGAAGTTCGAAAACAGGCCTAAACATTTTGTTAGTTATCCGAGTGGCGGATCCGTTTGATTTAAGTGTGGTTTAAAAGGGCATTTCGCAGATAGCTGCCAGGCTAAACCTACAAACGATCGTTGCAAACATTGCCAGAGCAGATATCACAAGGATTCGTACTGTCCGAAACGGGGGATTGAAAAGAAAAAGGTTGTATGCATGTATGTGTATAAATGTAAATGTAACGCGTATGTGGACTTTGGCAGTTCGTGTACACTATTGAAGCAAAGCGACTAGGCTTATCCATCGACACGACCGATCAAACTAAGCTATATGGCTATGGCAATGGAGTTACTACTAGCTTGGGATCCGCGCATATCATAATGATAGTAGATGATATTGAGGCAGAAATCAAAGCCTCAATAGTTCAGGACGGGGAACAGAATATCCCGATTATCATTGGAAGAACATTCACCGAGCTACCTAAAGTGCTTGTGATGAAAGATAGTAACAATTTATTCTTTCTGGAAAAAGATTCGCTGTTGCCAAACCTAGAGATCACTCCGGATTCGAAAAAAATAATTTTTCGAACAATGGAAGAAACTTTAATTCCCATAAATTACATGAAACTAGTGAAAACAAAAGCGGATGATAAATACAACGGTGATGTTTATATTGAAAGTAGCATTCGCCCAGAAGAGGGCAGAGAAAATTATTTGCCCCAAATAGTCGCTACAGTTGTAAATAATTCGACGACTCTAATACCAGTTGCGAACTTCTCATCAAACGACATCGTAGTCAAGAAAAATCAGATTCTAGCAAGAGCTTGGCGATGTAACCGAGAAGCCTCTGCATCAGAACTTATTTTGAGTTTAACTGAAAGAGAATACGAAAGTATTAATTTCAACGAAGTGATTGTCGGTCATGTTGAGGAACAAGTTAAGTCCGAATTGTTCACTATATTGATGGAATATAGAGACTGTATTGCGCAAAACACTACCGAGCTAGGGTGCACTAGATCTGCGGAAATGAAAATCCGACTACAATCTGATCAACCGTTCTTTTGTCGCCCTTACAAGATGGCAAGGGCTGAGCAAGATGCTGTTAAAAACATCGTAACAGAGTTAATGGAAAATAACATAGTCAGTGAGTCGAACTCTGAATATGCATCCCCCGTTGTGTTGGTCAAAAAGAAAAACGGTGACCAAAGGATGTGTGTCGACTTCAGAAGACTAAATACAATTACGATCCGAGATAATTACCCGTTGCCCCGAATTGATGACCAGATTGATAGACTGCAAGGTGGGAAATATTTCACCACATTAGACCTGCGATCAGGATACCATCAAATTCCAATGGAGGAGTCTTCGAAGTGTTTCACGTCATTTGTTACGCCATTTGGACAATTTGAGTACAATAGGATGCCTTTCGGTTTGACGAATGCTCCAAGAATATTTCAACGTTTCATGAACCGCATCATCGGGCCAATCAATGATATAGCTGTTGTCTATTTAGATGACGTTATGCTACACGCGAAGACGTTACCAGACGCCCTAAAAGGAATTCGTCGAGTCTTGGACATTTTTAGAGAAGAAGGGGTGACTCTTCAGCTGAAGAAATGCTCTTTCCTGATGACCAAAGTAACGTACCTTGGTTTTGAAATAAGCGATGGAATGATACAACCGGGAAACGATAAAATTGTCGCTGTCGAAAAATTTCCATCACCAACTTCGGCTCATCATATAAGGCAATTTCTAGGATTAACCGGCTATTTTCGTCACTTTGTACGCAACTACGCGATAATTGCTAAGCCATTGACAACTCTAACAAAAAAGACCGTGGAGTGGCGGTGGACCGACGAGGAACAAAAGGCATTTGAACAACTTACAAATAGCCTCACGAAGCGACCTATACTTGCCCTGTTTGATCATACGGCGGCAACAGAAGTTCATACTGACGCTAGTTCAGTGGGTTTGGCTGGCATCCTGTTTCAAATGCAAAGTGACAATCGATTACATCCAGTTGCATATTACAGCAGGCAAACGAGAGATCCAGAAAGTAAGTTTCATTCATATGAATTAGAAACGTTGGCAGTAGTCGAAACCCTGAAAAAGTTCCGTTCATATTTACTGGGACGGAAGTTCGTTGTCATCACGGATTGCAATGCACTGAAGGCATCCAACGAAAAAAAAGACTTAATACCCAGAATAGCACGTTGGTGGCTACAGTTGCAGGAGTTCACATTTGATGTCAAATATCGACCAGGTGATCGAATGAAGCATGTGGATGCCCTTAGTCGTAACCCGATCGAAGAAACAGTTATGGGAATAACTGAAGCAGACTGGGTTTTGGCCGGACAATTAACTGACCAAAAAATAAAAGAAGTTAAAAGCCTACTCTCTAAGCCACCGAAAACTGAATATGAAAAGCAAGTGTACAAGAATTATGCACTTAGAGATGGTCGTGTCTATCGCATAACTGCTCGAGGTATACAGTGGGTTGTTCCGCGAGGAATGAGGCAACAGGTTGTAAAGGCTGCCCACGATGAAATGGGACATTTCGCGTTGGAGAAAACCCTGTTTAGACTTTGTGAATATTATTGGTTCCCAAGAATGCGCGAATACGTGGAGAAATACATTGCTTGCTGCATTAGATGCCTGTATAATAAAAGAAAATCCGGAAAGAAAGAGGGATATTTGCATGCAATACCAAAAGATCCGGAGCCAATGAAAGTAATTCACATTGATCACCTTGGTCCGTTTCCAAAAAGTAAACGACACAATAGCTACATCATAGCCGCGATCGACTCGTTTACAAAGTTTGCTTCTCTAAGAGCTGTGAAATCCACAAAAACCAAATATGTTCTCCAATTTTGCAAAGATTGGTTTTCTGTACTTGGCGCGCCAACCATAATCATATCTGATCAGGGCAGTTCTTTCACGTCCAAAGCCTTTAAAAACTTTTGCGAACAAAATAACATCAAACACATTAAGAATGCGGTTGCAACACCACGGGCAAACGGCCAAGTGGAGCGTCTCAATCGCAGTATTTTATCAGCATTAATGACGACCACCTTGGAAGAAGAGCGCTGGGATGAGCAGATACGAAGTGTGCAGTTTTCCCTCAACAACATTGTGAGCAAAAGTACTGGGAAAACACCAAGTGAGCTTTTGTTGGGTTATAAACCGAGAGGAGGGAGCGACATGGTATTGATTGACGAAATACACAAAACTTCAAGAGTAGTGGAAAATGTAATGATCGAACGACAGAAAGCCGCTGACAAAATACTTCAAGCCCAAAATAACCAGAAGAAATATTACGACAAAAACCGTAAGCCTCCAAGAAAGTACCGAGAAGGAGACATTGTTCTCATCGACAAGATCGAAGTAGCTCCGAATACCAGCAAGAAGCTGCTACCACCCTTCAGTGGACCAATGGTAGTAAAAACTACTTTGCCCAACGATCGATATGTTATCAGCGATATGGCGGGCACTCATCGCACATCAAAGAAAGGTACTTACGAAAGAATCATAGCAGTTGACCGGATGCGACCCTGGTGCGAACCAGGTGGACTGTCGGATGAAACTGGAAGCGACAGCGGAGAAGATGGTGTGGTGCTATCAGATCCAGATGAACAAGGCTCGGAAAGCTCATAACTCGGGGCGAGTTGGAACCAGGATGGCCGATTGTAATACGAAGAAAATTTTCATGAACAGGCTAAAGAACATTTTTCATTTTCTTCTAAATAAACTTATGTTTTTGTTCGACAAATTTATGGTATTTCCTTTTTCGGTGTGTACGTTTTATGAGGGATAGAGTCATAAAACGTTGCCCATGCCATGGGTATATAGTTTTGCTTTGATGTTTCCGTCTGTAGTCAAATCCTGAAAATTCGTAGATGTGAATTCCAATATGCATGCATTTGAATTACATGTTGGGTTTTGTGACATATGTTAGGGATTACAAAATTCGTAGGTGTGAATTTTCGGTACATGCTGGGTTTTGTAACATCTGTTAAGGAGCTACATAGTTTCGAGACAGTGTCCTAGCCCTAGTAGAAGTTGAGCGCAGTATAGTGCGATAGTTTGCCCGGTGCAGTAGTTAATAGTGCGAGAAATTCTTACGGAAAAAAATAAATAAATAGTGTTAATAGGAAAAGACTTAAGGTGAGTAGGCTCACTAAGTTTAGTTAATTTTGTTTGGTGTTTGGTAGTTTTGTTGGTGTTTTAATATGAAAGGTGGTTCGGCGTTGTGGATGAATTTTAGTTAGTAAAAAAGGGAGCAGTTGTGTCTGTGTTGGACGGGTCACGGTTCGGGTGGCGATGAGTCGCCACTGTGTGTGTGTCCCGCCCTGGTTCGACCAACTGTTGCTTTGCGTCCCCAATCGAAGGATCAGCTTTGTGTGTGTTAAGTGGATCATGGTTCGGGCGGCGAGAAATCGCTGCTGTGTGTTTGATCCACTTTGGTTCGGCAAGCTGATGCCTGGAGGGTATTTAAAATAAATAAACTTATTTAGTGATTGGTTCGTGTCCACCACGCTGTCCACCCTTATTAATTAACAAGACTTAGGCTTATCCTATTTTACAGATGGTGAAAGCTCCTCGACGACTGGGCGGTTTCGGTACACGGAGGTAATTTTCGAAATGAAAAGTATTTTCTATTTTGAGAAAAACAAAAAAAAAAAAAAAAAAAAACTAAAACTTGGTCTTACAAGTGTGAGAGTCGAAAGTTATCTAGACTGAGTTGACAGAGAAATTTCTCGGTACTCTTCAGCTTGATCCTGCTGGAATAATAGTAGCTGAAAACACAGGCCATATAAGTTGCATACAAAAATATAGGTTTAAGCACGTAGAGAATGGCATTTTTGAGCTGGATGAAACATTTGAGGGATTATTTACATGCTGAGAAAATTATGAAAAAGCGGAAGTAGAGTAACAACGGGCACCATTGGAGCATCAAGCCACTCAGGCAGATACGCCTGTACTCGAAACCCGGTGTTACTTAGCCTTGGGTCAGTAAAAGCACCGCAGATTTGAGTCCCGGGAAGTTGGCAGAGACCAAGCGAAAATAATTGTACTCCAGCAGGACTAAATGCTAATGGGAATTGAAGAAACGGCATGGGAATCAACTGGACCCAAAAATTGAAACTAGAGTCGTCAAATCAGCTCCAGGTAAAACTTATGCGGAAATCTTGGTATCTCACGGAGCTTGTCTATGAAATAAGTATGTCTTATACGAGAAGACACTAGTAAGAGTGTGCTATACGAGGCAAAATTCGTCCTCTAAGCTGTGAGATGGGGCTAATTATGCAGCGACTTGGTTCATTGCCGTATAAAATGCACCTATTCGAGGTCCCGGCAACGCCATATCTGAGTGAAATACCAAGATTTTAGCTTCGTGAGCTGCTATTTCTCTCCAAATAACTCAATACATGAGTCTGGAGATAAGTTAAGTTCACTGGAAGACACTCTTGGCACTGAAAGCAGCGTCATTGTAGGGGGTGCCTTCAATGCAAGGGTATTTGGGTGGGGCACGCCCAATGAGAACGGACGAGATCGGTGCATGATTGAAATGGCATCGCGATTAAATTTTCTGGTATTGAATACAGGTGTAACGCCAACGTGCCGAAGACCTGGCTTTGTCAAGTCCCTATCTGACATTACCATGGCGTCGTAGAGACTAGTAGTTGCTGTGACTGGTCGGAAGGTGGGTGGAACGTGGTGAAAGATGGGAAAGATTACACGGCGAGTGATCATAGCAACACCTAATTCATATTACCAAAACCAGGCAATGATGGCACCAATCTACCTCTAGAAGACTCAACAGAAGTGAGAGAAGCAGTCTATATCACCTAGAACTACAGCGACCCGTGAAACAGTAGGGGCTGCATTGAAAAACACGGACTGTAAAATTCGAAAAAACTTTAAGCTTCCGATACCCGAGCAAAAGGAAGTTCTATCCGTGTTACTTCCGCGCACTTTACGGACTGGACGGCACAACAAAGAAGCTTATCAAGCAAATATTGAAGACAGGGCTATTGTGGAAAATTAGATCAGCTGTAGATCTACCTGATAGATAGCAAAGCTTCCGAAAAGGACAATAATCTGTTGATAGCATCACTGCAATGCTTGGATCTGTAACAAGAGATTCGGGAGCATATCACAACGCAAGACAGGTTATTTTACTGTTGGCGCTAAATGGTCAAAGTGCTTTCAATTCGGCAAAGTTGACTGACTTGCTTTGGGCCCTTAAGCATAGCTTTCGCATTCTTTAATACTTTTTGGTCATGATGCACCACGATACAATATCAAAGACACAAACCTCAGATTTGACCACCGGAATATCATGAATGATTTACTTTTACGCCTAAGAATGCCGGTGGATGTGTCTTAGATGGGTAACGCTGATAATGTCTTAAAAGTAATCGCTTTCAAAACTGTTGAGTTCATTCGATCCATATCTGGCCACGATCTACATTTTTCGCTATTGAAGACAGTAATTGTCATGCTGACAGAACGAAGAATATGGACTATTATCTCGACGACAGTGGATCTCACCATTTTTAATTTTAAGTTTTATCTTCATCTTGATTTGGTGTCTTTTTATTTTCTTTTAATTTTAAGTAATTGGATTTTTTTGAATATGTACAAATAAATAAATAAATATGTTGACGTACGGAAACCTGTAAAAAAGACAAAGGTCATTCATGACTGCCTCCATCTTCCTATTCCTAAACACACTTGAAACGAAAAAGCTTAGAGCACTGTGAGTATTGCCTGAAGCTGCCGCACTGTGATGAAAGATGTCATGTGGATGGAATTGGGAGTAGTTCTGATAGATCTTCTGCAACGAGAGCATAGAGAAAGGTACCTCACACGATCTGAGTTGGATAGAATAGAAGCTTCAGCGCACGCAGTAAAGAGGACACAAAATATTGTTGGAGCACGATTACGCTTACTATAAATTCTTTATCACTTCGCAAGTCTTAAGAGCAACTAAAAGTCTACGGTTAGATTGGTCAGGCCAGAATCCATCGTGCAAATGATGTTGTGTAATGGAGACAACTAGTACACACTCTCAACATATGCTTTCCTTCTTTTCCATCAATGATTGTAAATAGTGGATACTTGGTATAAAAAGCAAGAGGTCGTCTGGCCATCGTTATTAAACATCTACCACTCTTTATGTTCAGAATTCTCTCCTTTGTATTACTGCTCTGCTCTGAACAATGGTTATTTTCCGGATGCATGGAAAATGGCCAAGATTGTTCCCATTCATAAGAAGGGCAAAAAAAAAGACCGTGGTCTCAAGAATGCAATATAACTCATGTGGTGGAATATCTGAATTACCACTGGCATGAATTTCAAAGTTTATGAGAGCAAAACACTGGTTAATTATATTCGTTATCAGCTGCTCATTTCACAAAAATTTTGAAAGCAGCGTTTCATATAACACCAATAAAGAAAATGCTCAGTGCCTGCAGCACTGTAACTGAAGTTGGTGTTTGGGGCTGCCATCCGAAAAATTTGCAGAATTTTGGGAATTGAAACATTGGTTATTTATTTTCATTGTAAATGTTTCCGGTATAAATACTAACTGTAGGCATTTACTGATACAAAAATAGCACCACCGACTCGTGCTGGCAGCTTTTTCCCAGTATCAAAGACATATCACATCTGCTTCACGTTGAAATTAACCTACCCTGCGAATTTTGTTTCGATCCGATAACGATGAAAACTTAATGTTTGCTGTTTCTTGTGACTACAATATCATTACCATTTGAAAATTCTACGATAAAATCGCTTAATCAAGATATTGCAAATAAACACAAAACCAACAATAGCTGGCAACCCTATCATGGCTTTTCAACCAAACTCGGCCTGAATAATGTCTATAATAAGTTGCATCAATAGTATGAAATTCGTATTGATTTCATGACTGCACTGGAAGTTATAGGGCAACAAGTTTTATATTCCTGAGCGAATTTTCAAAACCTAAGACACAAAAATTACTAAAGCTGGCAGCACCAATCTAGTTTTTTAACCAAATTTCTAATAAACAAGGTTTAGATTAAAGTTCAGCTACTGTGTCAATTTTATGAAAATCTGGTAACTGAATCAGAATTCATAGGGCAAAAACCAGGTTTTTTTTGTAATTTTTTAAGATGGCACCACTGGCGCAGAGTTGCCCACAATTCAAAATCGCTTCTATCAGACATGGTTCTATTTAAGTCCAATATATTCTGTAAATTTCAACTGTATGTGATTGTTGGTTCGTGAGTTCTCGTGAACAGAAGTTTTTGATGCTAAAGATATAGGTAAATTGGGAAAGGGTTACCGTTCTTGTCCGACATGAAATTTCCAAAAGCTTAATTTGACTGTGTACATAAAGCATATAACTTGTATAAAAAATGGTTTTTATTCAAAGAAACGGGCATTTTTTTAGGAGATTCGATGGTTTAAATGTTTTCATTTTCAGTGCCTGCCGTAGCTACAGGGTTGCCAGCACGTTCATCAAAAACTATGCAAGTGTCCAACGTATTAACATTAATACGTTCTTTAAGTTCCATAATGATTTATTAATCTAGTAAAAAGTTATCGCAGTTCAAAAATTTTCAAATTTTCCCAACCTCATTGTAGGCACCTAGTGCACACATAGGATTAAAAATTTCAAAAATATTATCAAATTTACATGAAAAACTTGTTCGGAATTCATTGCATGAGCTTAATTTTTGCAAAAGTTATTTTTTGACAGAAAAATAGGTATATTTAAAATATCACTAAAATAGCCGCCGGCGCCAAAGAGTTAAAGATTTTCAACTTTTTGTGAAACCTGGCACTATTTTGCATATACATAAACGTATACTGAAAATTTCAGTTCAATCGGATGACGCGTTCCTGAGATCCTTTCACTGAAATTTTTTGATGCTGATATATATATATATATATATATATATATATATATATATATATATATATATATATATATATTTTTTTTATATATATATATATATATATATATATATATATATATATATATATATATATATATATATATATATATATATATTATATATATATATATATATATGTATATATATATAATATATATATATATATATATATATAATATATATATATATATATATATATATATATATATATATATATATATATATATATATATATATATATATATATATATAAATATGAATTT
>OX376374.1:59157109-59296502 GCA_947369275.1 Nemotelus nigrinus | reverse complement strand
ATTTGGAAATATAAAAATTTTTGGCCAAGTCGATTTTAATACTAATGTTCTTCGAACATCAGTAAAACTTTCAACAAACCACCCGCTGTCACCAGAGTTAAAGATGTTTCGCAAATAACTTCTGCAAATTCCAATTCAATCAAATTACGCAGTCAGGAGAAAACCCCACTCAATTTTCATGCTGATAGTTTCCATAGTTATGCCTAGTATTATACTCTTCGCGAAACGAATTCAACGGTAGAATCCCATACAAAAAGAGCTTTTCAATTCGTCAGTAAAGGTCTTTTGTATGGGATTTGACCGTTGAATTCGTTTCGCGAAGAGTATAGTACTAGGCATTACTTGAAGTTTCATTCAGCATGCTGACTTAATTGATGAATTCCAACAAATTCGGACTTCTCGCTTATTTCCTTACAGCTTCGTTACCATCCTTTCAATAGATGGTTAGAATATCGGAAAAACAGCAACTTGACGCCCTCAAACCTTTCTGCATAGTTTCCAAAGAACAAAAAAGCACCCATATAGTTTTCTAGTTCCTATTCCTATACTTATTCAACAACATCGAGTATCTCATTCTACAGGTATTCATGGCTCCCATTTCCAATCCCATTTCGATGTTTTCGCAGAAAAACCCACAAAGAAAACTTTCACATAAACTTATCCAATTACACTATTCTCGTAGAATTTTTCATCATATCATGGCAAACTATGCGAGTGACGTACATAAATGAAGCATCAGTTTCACTGCGGCAAAACTACCAGATATGTCTCACTAGATTTTGTTCCCTGTTCTAGAGACTGAATATTTGTTTGCTCAAATTTCACTCATTCTTTCTGCGCCTTTTGTGCATGTACATATGTACATTTAACGTAAAGAATGTTGCTTTTGATATTAAATACACCTACAGATTAAATTTCTTGCTAAACATGGCATATCACTCGCATCTCTTAATGTTGAAAGCCTCAAATTGGCCAACAGAGAGGATTCGGCTTGTGCTGTAGCTGGCTACGTGTTCCGCATGGTAAACCATGAAAACCGTGAAGACACGCTCGCTATTAATTCATCCTCTGACACGGTGTCGTAGAAAATGTTTATCTACATTTATGCTGTCGTTCGGGCTTATGGACAAAAGAGGCATAGCACAATGCAACAGGTGCACTACATATACGATCATGCACTACATTGAATTTGGTTTTTGGATGCAACTCAAATAACTTTAGCTTTATTCGAAAGTCCATATAGATTTCATATAATTATGGTAAAGAATAGTGATGGGCGTTTCTGTTGTTTTCAGAAAACGAAAACGAACTGTTTTTTCCCAAAAACAACTGTTTTTTGAAACTTTTTGAAAACTTTTTTCACTCGACCAGCAGCAGATTGATACTGGGTGTTACCATTAGTGATGGGCGTTTCTGTCGTTTTCAGAAAACGAAAACTATTTGAAAAAAACAGTTTGAAAAAAACTGTTTTTTTCAAACTGTTTTTTTCAAATAGTTTTCGCTTTCTGAAAACAACAGAAACGCTCATCATTAACGGTAACACCCAGTATCAATCTGCGGCTGGTCGAGTGAAAAAAGTTTTCAAAAAGTTTAAAAAAACAGTTGTTTTTGGAGAAAAACAGTTCGTTTTCGTTTTCTGAAAACAACAGAAACGCCCATCACTAGTAAAGAAGCAACTAAATGATATTAAGTCGTTCATAATTTGTCCAATCTTCTGAAAGATACTACTACTTAAGCTCATATTGAATTTTTCTCTCTTTCTGATTCATTAACTGGTCTACCTAATTAATCAATACCGTCGTAATGTCCATGCATTTGAACATATCGTGTTGGATTATATCGATTCATATCTGATACAGTTTCCAGTTGCAGTTCAAATACCTAAACTCCTATAAACATTTACCATTTTGCCCTTTCCCATTGTACAATCAACAGACATGTCTAATTTTATGCGGGGCTGAAATATTTATTCATCTTTTTTAGATTATTCGCTAATTGCACAAACCGAATACTTCAATTAATTATGGCTAACCATATGATGTTCTGCATTCTGTTTTGCGCCGGTAATTATATATTTGCGATTTCAATTGGCCGCTAAAACACATAACAATATAATTGCCATAAACACACTAATCAGCATGTTAGTTTTGAATCTCAAAGTCAACGTTACATTTACGTGACATCGAAACCAGGATCTGACCGAGTCCTGTGTTTAAAACTTGGGTTTATAGTTGTGAATGGATTCAGGCTGATTACAGGTTCACCCATTGCGGGTGCAATTACTTATTTCAATTAGTTATATGATCTGTTTTTTTTTGGTTTAAGCTTCAAATATTATTTGGATACTCAAAAATATTGAGACAGTTTTGGATTTATGATGGAAATGTATGCACTTGTTACGATTTGTGCCATTTTTTGAACACGAAAAGGATCTAGTTTATCGAATATTACAATTTAACATAACTTGGCAATAATATAAATACATATGTCATGTAGCACAGAGACGATTAGACACCTGTTCTAATCGTCTGATTGCATACGTACATACATAAGAATAAACAACATTTAGGGCTTTTACGCAATTTTGATGATCATATGCGTTTCATATGCGTAATCTGCATCCAAAATGTGCAAGTCTTCGTCTGTGGGAGCTACGTATCATTTGTCTTAGTATGTAAGATTCTAAAACTAACTGAAGCTTCTTGTACGAAAAAAACAGTTAATAAAGCTGTTTTTTTTAAATATTCATTAAACTGTACAAAGATCAACTTAAGGGATATTTAGCATAAAATATCTTACATTTAGCGGCTAAACTATTTTGGCCCGTTCGCTTTTTTCGGTTGTAATTTTTTTTATCATATATTTTTTTTCCGATTTTCAATTGTAAAATATAACCCAAGTTTTACAGTACCTGGGGTTAACTAAGCTATATAATACTTAAATGGTAGCTTAATCTACTAAACTAAATCTAGCTTATAACTAACAATAATTAGGTTATCCTAATTAGAGCTAAACTTTACCTAGATCTTAACTATCCTCCCCGATTCGTCGGAAGGCCAACATAATTGAACAGCATGTCCATGACCCGCCGTTATCCGGCTATCTCATTAGAGCCATTGTTGCGTCCGATACCCCAGATCAGTCCGTTTTCATGTCCGTCTACCTGTGCGTAAAACCTTATCGTCAGTTCCACAACCCGGTCCTTAAGCGGCTCAAGTCCTGTCTCCTGATATAGGAGAGAGTTCCTTGGCCGCTTTTTAGTGAACGGGTTGTAAAGCCTGACATTCGAAAATGTAGATTTTTAGCAGATTCCTGGATTAGGACGGGAATGCGTATTTTATAGCAAATAGATTTAGCTTTTGACATCATGCCCATATTTTTGACGAAAATATGTCTGATGCGCTGAAACACGGATCTGGCTACTTTAATTCTATGTCGGACATAGGGGTTAAATTTGAAGAATTCATGCATGTCTAGTCTAAGGTAGCGTAATGTAGGACTAGGAGTGATTCTAGAAGTTCCGAACGAGGCAGCAACTTTTTTTGGCCTTACTCTCCGATACTTGCAAGGTTTCTTGAATACGGACAGCTGTGCTTTGCTGCTATTTAGTGTCATGCCTCATTCATCAAAACAAAATCTAAATTTAACCTAGTAATCTTAAAGGCTTTGAGTGGGTCTTGGATCGACTCGAATAAGAGCGTGTCATCTACGTATTGTAGGACTTTAACTTGAATATAGGTCACTGGAAAAGCGAGGTGAGCAGTGAAAAACAGTGTATAAATAAAATCCACCGACATATCCTTATTGCACTTTTGATGCCACAAGTCTCCGAAGTGAATTTGCTCATTAACGCTTACATGAAATTGTCTGTTGCTAAGGAAGCTTGCAGCTAGCCATATTACAACTTCCGAAAATCCCAAATTGATTAACTTGTACCATATACTATCGAAGGCTTTCTTGAAATCCAAGAAGCGTATCGTAGAAGAAGAGTCGTAGCGCTGGAGTGAAAAAAAGAAACATTTTACTTTAAATAAATATCCTTTTTTTACTTCGATGTTTTTGATCATTGTTTTCTTGCAGGATCTAGTAGCGATTACTAGCGAAGTAGAGCATTGAGCTTTCTGGTGCTCTTCAACAAGCTATTTGTACAGAGTCTGATCATCCTTTTCCCTCATAAATTTCCTGTGAACCAAATCAATTCATCGAAAACTTCAGCCAAAAAGCATCCGTACACATGTTGATTAGCTAGATGTTTAATATTGTTCTGCGAAATCATCATTCCATATTTTATTCAAGACCGCCTCATAAAACCCACACCAAGAGATTGAAGAAAGAGTATGAACAAACAAGAGCAAGAACGAACAAGACAAGACCGTAAACATAAACTGGATAAAACAATGAACTGGACAGCATAAAATGGTTATTGTGGGACGGTGTGTAACCGCGGTAAGCATTTGTGACGACAAAGCAACGTTAAAATGGTGAAAGAAAGTTTGAAATTAGTTCCGATGTTACCGCTTATTGTTAACCTGGACTTACAGTGTTTTATTCGGAAGATTTGCCAACCAATCTAGCACCATGCTTAGTATCTCAGAAACTTGGGGCTGAAAATAATTTTGGCAAATTTAGCTATTCAACTTTTTCTTGGAGTCAGTGCTAATATATAATCTGAAAATATATACTCTGTCATAGATAATCGGTAATATATAATCTGAAAATATATACTCGGTTTTAACTTGCAACAAAACTTACGTACGTTTTTTTTTAAGTTTCGCGTGTTTTTGCGTATTTCCGTCTAAATTCTGTTTAATCTCCGTCTCTCTTTTCATTGCGTCGATCTAACCGTTTGCCTTTGTCAATTAAAGGTATGTTCCCGTACTACGATTAATTGCGATTAATTGCAATGAACCCGTTCTCGAACTCCATTTTATGCCTAGTACTATACTCTTCAAGAAACGAATTCAACGGTCGAGTCCCATACAAAAAGAGCTTTTCAATTCGCCAGTAAAGCTGTTTTTGTATGGAATTTTACCGTTGTATTCGTTTCGCGAAGAGTATAGTACTAGGCATTACTGAAAATTTCCCTCTTTCAGTAAGTACGATGAAATTTCAGTAGGGTCTGAGCTACTGAAAAGTATCAAACGGTGTGGCGCGAGTAAATATTTTCAAATGTGCGCGGCAAGCAACATATTTTTTGCGTAATGTTGCTATGAAAGTTGAAAATGTTTGTGGCGATAATTTATTACCGCTTAGGATGACTTTATAATCACTATTGTTCTCCCACAAACCGAAAACTGACACTTTTGCTTCTCGATTTTCAGGAAATGCAATGAGAGCGTTCTCGTATTTTTCATGAGTTCCCCCACCACATGATTCAGTAAAATTCGGGAAAATTCAGTAACTGAAAGTACGGGAACAGACCTTATATATGTCTACAATGCTGGTAAAAAAAAGAAGAAAAGAAAGTCACGTGACCTGTCGGCCTATCTGTCGAGCTGAAAGGCAAACCTGATGAGCCGAAGCTTACTAAGCGGCTGCATGCTCGATTTTCGGTGAGCGGTTGGCGCACCACGGCTTATCACCAACTAGCTGGCATAATCCAGACCGGCCTAACTAGGTTTTGGTAACCGTATACCAAGAGGGGTAACAGGTCCGATTTTAAGATTCTATTGCAAACAAAAAATTCACGTAAATATGGAAAATGATTTAATAGTAAAAATATAATACAAAAAAGTGTTATCTAGGTTCAGTGAAGCTCTGATGCAATATATTTTACATTCCCCTTCTTGAAACTCCCATGATATTTTACGGTCGGAGGCCACAAAATACTACCAAAATCATGACCCATAGTGACAAGCTGGAATAAGTCATGATGGGATGCATACATACATATATTGTAGTGGTTAATATGATTGACAATTTTCCATTTTGTTTTATATTTTTTGAACTCAAGTATGTTAGTAAATATGTTTTAAAATTTTTTAGTTGAGGTGTTAATAGTCTGACTACAGAAACTTCATTATTGCAAGTTCCTTGATGTTTGCGTCGAACCAAACCTAAGCTACAAATTTCGTATAAAACAATTGTGTAATTATTTCGTTTATCAAACCAGAATCGACATGCAAATATTAATCCAATATAGTTATTTAAACAAATGTACATATTTCACCAATTCTAAAACTAGCACCACCTAGCCTCACAGTCTTTCCCATTTACAATTATAAAGTCATACATTTCTTGATAAAAAGTTTCTTTATTTAATAACAGAATCGAATTGTTGAACTTTACACACAGTTTGCCTTTTGGTTAGCTTTTCGTTTTCTTTAAAGTTAATTAAATTTAGAATCGTTTCACCACGTAGGCTATAGGAGTGATTCAGAATCCGCACGACAAGTGAGCTGAAGTTCTTTCATTTGCGTAGGACTCGGTTGAAATGACTTTGTTCTATATGAACTTTGAGCACTGTATATTCAGAATCGCGTACGGAAAAGTTTGAGACGTGCTGAAAGTGTATAAAGGCTTCATACTGTTGGTTCGTAGGAAATATTCTGCTGTAGCAAAAATGTACGTTTAACTGATGCCGTGTTTGACCACAAAGACAAAAGTACAAAAAAAAAACACACACTTTTCAGCCTTAAATTTCGTTTGGATTTATACTCAGCTCAAAAGGATAGTGGACAGATTCTTCAATCTTCAAAATCCTAAGCTCAGTACTAAATTCTCCGCAAATCCAACTATTCATTATTTACAGTACTAAATTTTCCATTATGACAGCTTAATGAAGCAATTTATTTCGTACATGTTTATTATACAATCATATTTATGCATAATATCAGTCAGAATCAATAAAAAGGGGAATCCAGCTTTAAGCTCTTGGAAATCTGAATTAAAACACCATTGACTGAGCAGTCACTATGGCCAAGTAGCTCATAAAATTAAATGGGCATCTTCGGACATAACGTGGAGAAAATTCAGCTAAAAGAAGAACCATTTCCCACCGTTATCGTCGATAAAAATTCCTTTTATGAAGATATTCAATTATTTCTCAGATTTGCTATTGTCTGTTTGATTACAGCATCTACACTGCGAATTCGTTCTGTCGTTCTCATTCTTGAAAGGGAGAGGGATTTATTCATGGTACAGACAAAATGTTCATGTCTGCATGAAATTGTTTAACTGAGATGGCTTATCGAGTTTGATGCATTTTGTATTTCATGAGTGCAAATACATTACTCTACGAATCCGATATGCTTTTGGTTCAGATTTTTATGGTTTTCGCTACATATGTGATAGATAACAATAATCATTCTCAATGGATTTTTGAGCTCCGGATATGTTTGACCAGTGGAGATATGTGACACCATATCATATGAAATTTGTACAACAAGAAAACTCCAAGTGAGGTAAGAGGGGCTCCGAAAAAAACTATTGAAGATCGAGGTTTGGAAAATTTTGTTGGTAGAAACTGTATCAGCAAATTTTCAAAAGTCAGATTGTGTTGACTAATTCAAAGTAAAATCACGAAAAATTTAAATGAAGAGTTCAAAAGAAACAGGCGATAAGTGTTTATACTCATCAATTTTTAGCGGATAATTTTGAAGTAGATCGCTCGGAAGTGTGTGTAAGTTTAAACAGTTTCATGACCATTTTATCCTACTTTTTGATTTGACATCGGACAAAGTTAGTGTGATGCAAAAGTCGGGAATGAAAGTTGGAATAGGGGGACCACGGGAGGACAGAGATAAAATGCAATCGAATTTATGAATTCTAAACAATTTTTTTGTATTACCTTACATCTTATTCAATCTAGAAAAATTAGCGCAACGCGTATTTTGACGAGTTCAGTTAGTTAGACAGGCTGAACGAAGATCACACGGCATAATTACATGGTCTCAAACATGAACAAGTCTCAGTGGTAAACATGGCAAACTCATGACAATTATATTGGTATGTTTATTAATGATTCGATTTAATTGAGGCCAACATAGTTGTTTATAAATTTCAACCTTTGCACGGTCCCGTGGATACAGGTATTGATGATCACATAGTACAAATACGAGTTCGCAGATCCGGAACTAATTAAACGTAGTCGCACTAATGTCGAATTCAACATGGGCCGGGCAACTTAATGCGATTTTGAAGCTGAGCAAACAAACACATCGATATTCAGTTTGGATGATGATCCGTCGCTTCCGTTTGCAGACAACAATCCAACTGTCATTTTGTCAAGCAACACTTATCAGGAGTAATGTTCGTCGATGACGCAGCAGTATTTTGACAGATAAGAGCCTTTTGAAGGCTTGGTAGATTAGCAATTAACTTCGCAACAGCTGGGTTGCCTTTCGATGAACGTGATTTGCTATCCTTCGAAACTTTTATAATTATTAATAAAATATAAAGATCGAGATAATTAAATATTAAATACAGAACTCATAAACTTAGTTAGTGTTGGATCAAATACACCTAAGACTGAACCAACTATTGCTGAGTATTCCGTGGACATTTAGTGTATCTTAGTCAGTATCAGTATCTGTAATCGCGCGATTCTCAACGATTGCCGCCTTGTAAAGCATGTGCAGTATTGGTGGAATCTTTCCGTCAGGAATTTAAGAAAACTGTGAGGAACAAGCATGGGAAACGAAGAAGCTGGGCAGCTGTAAAACGAGTGAAGTTCGGCTGGAGGAAATTCAGGAATCTCTGTGTCATGATCTGTCGCTAAATGACCCATAACATATTGGGGTCACTAGTGTTGTTGTTGTGTAGGGTGACCATGGTTATAAGTTGAAAGTTCACTCCTGGGTCACGTAGGTTGCGGGTCGTGATGTTTTAATCGCTCACACTTGTCGTGGCTTGACGGCGTGTCACCGCATCTTCAGCAGGGTCGTCGTATCTATGACCCTAGCTTATAGTAATGTTTCTTTATTTCCCACTTAATTTTTACTGACATAATCCTACATCCTTCCGAACCATAACAGTCTTTATTATTTTTAGTTTGAAATAAACAAAACGAAATATATTTTACAACAAGCCAATATGCGCTTAGGTTTAAAATATTTTCGTCAAACGCTGTTTGACCTTAATATGTGAAATAATTTGGGGCGGCTAGTCTCTTTCCATGAAAAATTAATTAATGTTTATATATATTTTTTCAGCTCCACCTGAATATTATTTTGTGATTTTTTTATTTGCTATGGAATTCAGTCAACTGCAATTGAACTCTAGGTAGTCTTAAATTTTTTTATTATATATTCATTGTATTTTTAATTTTTGCAAACGTTTTAACGTTAAAAAAAGTCTAATCATGAATTATTTTTCGAAAAACCCAATGGTGTAATTTTAGTCATTTTAATTAAAAACACAGATGAAACAAAAAGACTCATCAACATTTTGGAAACCATTGCTGAAGTGGAAAATACTATCATTTTGCAGGAAAAGACATCAAAGCTAGAAATGCGTTTTGGTGCTATTTTTGAGCATTTGCCATTTAAAACGAAATATTTTAATTCAATGACCATTGATTTCATAAAATGCATTAAAAAATGCTAGTAGTGCAAGAAGTAAGCCAAAAAGAAAGTTCTAAGGGGAGACAGTCGAGGCTAACGGTACGCTGTACGAGGCAGGACCTAACTAAATTTTATGTACCTTTCGTATTTAAATTTTTTTACATCATTTTAACCATTCGGAATGGTTTAACATGTTCACAACATATCAGTGTATAAAAAAACCGTTTAAATCTGAAAATTTAATTTCTTTAGAAATCTACGACCTTCTTAATATCAAAGAGCTTCTCTAATGCGACTCTACAACATTTGCCAACTGGTCCTGTTCACTTAGGTTTCCAATCGCCATTGACTAGCTAACTGAAAAAAGTAGCCAGAAATGAGGTGAACGATAACAATTCCTTATAACGTTAGCCATTTGCGAGCCGCAGTATCGATTCTACTTCGGTTTGCTCTACAGTCTCGTTCACAACTGTTCAAACGTTTCGTACGTACGAAATGGTTCCTAAAGGTTAAAATAAAAGTGAACAGAGAAAACTATAAACTGACTCGAGGAAACAATGACCATGTTATCCTACCATTATTGCTGAAGATTTGAAGGCATTGTCCGCTATGTGAGTGAGCTATGGAAGCACGGTCGCATGTATGTATGTATATGACCGATACGCTTCAGTGGTCAAACGATCGAAATCCATTTATTGACAATCCAAAGGAGCTTCTACTTGAGTTTGCACTGCATGGCCAAGTCGATTTCGACATGTGCTCGTACACAGAGCAAAATTGATTCTGTCAGCGAATGCCAGGAAAGTGACCACCTTGAAGTGCATATCGATATCCATATCTTTGCCAATTATCACTTGCCAGCTTGGACTATTCTCATGGAGTTGGGCTATCATATCGTTGTCCTATGAAATTTTATAGTCTTGTTGAATATGCGGTTTAAAGCCGTGATAATTCTGAGACTTTAAATTGAATGCAGATTATTGGATTTGATTGCTGCGATGTGAAAGACTAATTATGCAGTTTAGTAAACTAGGAGCTTGCTCTACGATATTTGGTAGAAAGACCAATTTAAGGATGATAAGCTCATTACATAAATATTTACCCACTGAAATGGATGTTTTGTTAATTTAAACGAGAGCATACTTACATTGTGGAGACCTGAAACCGAAAATAAAGTACCCGCGAATCATGCACAATTATTCGTCATACGAATTTTCAGTAAGTGTTTAATTTTTTTATGTAACAGAAGCGTGCGTACGATTTTAAGTGCTGGATGACTCATCCAGCGAAATGAAATGGCCATGTCGCAGTCCCAATACAATGTAAATATGGTGGAAGCCACGATTCGAGTTGATTATGCCTTAACGCTACAACCAGGTAAAAATTAATTACACAACCAACCGTTACTGAAACTGGGATGTAAGCGGAATAATGAAATGTCCTTGTCTTAAGAGGTTTTCAACTCATTTGGCCAAAAAAACTGGACAAAAAGTTATTTGTAGTTCGAATGTGGCGCAGATACATGATACTGTGGCTATAATTTGTTGGTCGATATTTGAGTAGATATTGTTTCATAATTTTTTTCTTCAATTGTGTGCTTTGGAAAATTTTCAGGTGTGAATGTGTACTCGTAGTAAAAAAAAATCCACTTCTTAATGAGTGGTTCCATGATTACTCTAAAACGTAACGTTTCCCAATGGTAGAAATAAATCTTGATTGATTAATTTCACGCTACACTCAGAAAAATACTTCTATTTTTTTTTAGCAAAAATGAACACATTATCAAAGAAAATTGATCATGGCGTACGATCACCAAAGTTAAGCTGTGTTGAGTGCGGTTACTACTTAGATGTGGAACCGCTTGAAAGTATCGCATGTCGTTGGCACGCAAAAACTCTCCCTCCTTTCATATTGAAAGCGCGGCTTACTTTGAAGGAAGTGAAAAAAATGAAAAATAAGTAAAAAAAAGTGAGAGAAGCCATCAATTATTCCTTTATTCTTATTATAGGTGCCAAATTTTTTTTCTTATTCTCTGAAGCGTTAGTGTTATTTATGCCTAGTCGCCCCTTAAAACTTTAATTTGGCACTTAATCAATGGAGTTAGGATAACTAAAGATGAACAAAGTCAACCATGAGCCTGGCGAAACTCAAACCCGCGATCAGTAGATCGCTGCTATGGACTGGCACGTTAGCGAGTTAAGCAATCTACCACTTATTTGTGCAAAAAAAATGTTGATAGAAGTCATAAAAACTATCAATTTTTTCGTCGAATATTGAAGCGTGGTTGATGTTGAACCATGTAAAAACATGTTCGTGTTGTAGACATAATTAATAAATTCATAGACATAATTGACTAAATTTGAGGAAAATTACTTGCTTGAAATAAGCTCAAGTAAAACTTGTACTCCATTGAATGTAAGACATTTTTACACAATACTTATACAAATTACTGACGTCAAATACAAGACTATTTGCTTTATGGAAGATTTCACATCTCGTAAACAAGTAAATATTTTCTTTGATTCTCGGAAACATATTTTTCTGAGTGTACTTATTTGCAAAATACTTTCCAAATTAATGTGAACAAGCATGAGATCGAAATTTTGCAGGAACTAGCCTCAGAAGTAAAATCACAGCACTTGAGAAGAATCATTAACGATCAAAGTTTAAATGTTTGAAGACATACAAAGAAAAGTATGAGAAAACTTCAGCCAACACCAAATAATGATTCTGCAAATTCATCAAAGATTAATATAAAATGACAAGTTGGAAATATGTTTATTTCTCTGAAATATATTTCAGCTTTGGATTGAATATTTTGACGATTTAAACATAAAAATGTAAATGATGAAACGCATACGATGAAACTAGAACACAAGTGAAGTTTTCTTAAACTGATGAAACACATTCTCAAATTGATGAAACACATACGATGAAACAAGAACACAAGTGAAGTTTTCTTAACGTTTCTTTTAAAAGTGATCAGAACAAAACCGTTGCTTAGTAAGTAGACACAAGTATTTCCAAAATATTTTGACAAGGCAATCAGTTACAACCCATTTTTTTGGTAAGCTAACAAGTTTGGCGAATGTTAATGGGATGGGAATGGTTCATGAGGCCATGAGGTGGTTTGTGTTTCATTCAAAGATATCTGAGCAAGTTTATGTAATTCTTGCACAAACGAGTAGCGAATGCATGAGGAGAAAAATGAGGAAAAAAATCAAAATCAAGCCTGATACCTATGCATATCAATGTATCACGTACCATGTAGATGACCCACATTGGGCGCTTTAAAAATATTAAACATTTTGGCACGATTTCTTACTCGTCAAGTTACTGAGTCTCGCTAATAGATTAAGACTTGACTTGAATAAATAAAACACCTCGTAATACTAATGGCAATTACTACGCACTATGAAAAAAATTACTGCGGAGAAAAAATAGTGCACACTGACCGTGCATACTGACTGAGAGATTCAAAGCAATAAAAAAATGTCCAAGCCTCGAATTTCTGATAGCCGGAATGATGTGTTGGATTGACTATTGCGCAAACAATGTTAATGAATGTGTGGGATCACATGACATATTATAAGTAAAAGAGAATATATATTTTCATAAAAACATTAAAACGTGTGTTTCCTTTTTAGTAATAAAATGAATGGAAGTTAAAGTCTTCCAATTGTTAAAAATCTTTCAATTGCGATTGTTAACCTTGCACAAAGTGCTTGATTTTGTAAACTAAACATTTTTCTCAATCGCAGCTAGTTGTTTCTATTGCAAATACCACCATCGTGTATAATTATTTGCACTCCATAGCAATCTCTGCAATAACAACTTTTCTTCGAAACTGTGTAACTGCATATAAAAAGAATATTTTTATTTTGTTCAATAAAATATTTCTGTGCGATCTGATTAAAACAAGTATGCATCAAGAGAACAGAATCTCAGCTAGTTGTAAGATATAAAATCGACTTTATAACATATCACAGTATCTATTCAACATCTCAGGCGTCAATGATTATACACTGAAAGAAAAACTCTTGGTTGGTTCAACTATTTTTAATAGTGTTGCAACGATTCATTCAAAATCGTTAAACGAACTACGGAAAATAGTTATTTTTACTATGTTAATATAGTTAATTTAACGATATAAAAGTAGTTGGCTCTGGTTATACAAAAAATATTGCAAGGTTCATGAAATCAACTGTTTTAATTGTTTCCTAACCACGAAAAATAGTTCAAACTTCAACGTTTCGAATTATCAACAGTTTTTATGGTACTTAAACTACTTTGCAATAGTTGATTTCAACAAACGTAATTCAGTGAGCAACGTCTTTGGAATTATTCTTCGCAATATTTGGACGCTTTTCATGCTCCGAATGAATTTTTTTTTGTTTATCAACCACGCGTCATGGTGCATAAAAGTAATCAACAATTTTCTTATAGTTGTTTTAACTATAGCCATAGTTGATGCAAAAACAACTAAGGAAAACTGTTGATTTTTCATACTCCTCATACTTATACTCCTATTCTATCATAGAAGTTTCATATGATACAAGGTAAAATTGTGTTCGGTTTGCTGTTCGATATAATTCATATTCATGTTATGCTGTGAAGCCTTTATATTACGTTGTATGACGCTATTTTGTTCACAATACAGCGTTTTCCGCTGAGGCAAAACAGTGGGCTGCGGCAAAGCGCAGTCAAAAAATTAGAATGCACTGTTTTGTATGGTAACGCGCACAATGGCTGCGGCAGAATTTGCGGCAGCGGCAGAATTTGCCAAATTTCTAATATTGCCGCGCCGCTAGCGGTGATACCTACCATATGTTAGCATCACCACTAGGTTGAATTAAATCTATTTGAATTAGGTTAAATGGTCTGGTGGAATAGACAAGCGATGGCTGATGTGTATTGTGATAAGCCAACCTAATCCTCGTACAACAGGATTTAGCAATACAAAAGAAAAAAAAATGAATTTGGTTGGTGCTTTGGTTGCATTGACAGCGACATTGTCGCTGCATTGTGATTCACCAAATTCAAATGCTGCATTCACGCCTCCCCTGCCTATATTTCGTACTATGTATATGGTTGGAATACCATTGTTTGTGGTTGCTTACTTTATTTTTGCACCACGGACGTTGTTTATCAACCACGCGTCATGGTGCATAAAAGTAATCAACTATTTTTTTTGGTTGTTTTAACTATAGCCCGTAGTTGACGCAAAAACAACTAAGGAAAATTGTTGATTTTACCAAGATTTTTCTTTCAGTGTATTGATATTCATCACTTATTGCTTCATCACTTATTCATTTTCAGAGCTTACACTAAAGCATTTTATAACAAAAACCATTCGTGGCCATTGTGCCCCCGAAGTAGTTGATACCCAATCTAGAAAATGGGAGCACGAATCACTTTTATTTCAAAATCAACTTTTCACCTAAAGCATTTGTACGAAATCTCACCATGGATTCCTTTTGCTTTCAGATGACTAATTATTCGCATTATTCATTAAAATGGTTGAAACTTTCAAACGAAAAAGTCTGCAGCCAACTAAACATAGGGTGTCATGGTATTTCGTGGTTGGTCACTGTTACGGGGAAAAATGAAAAAAAAGCTTTTAAAGATTTGCAGTTTCCCGAGATTTCAACTTCACGGCTGCTTTTGTGTGAAAATGGCGATAAAAGGATATTATTTGGTCATTTGCTATAAAGTATCTCGTCGGTGTTTCCATGCTTACATTATGAACTTTAAATGTTTGTTCAGTTCAAGCGTAAGTCAAAATATGTTTATGTTCCAGGATACAATGCATTTAATCGTTCAAACTTTTTCGTTATTAAAAAGTTTACAGCCTTGAAAATAGATCTTTGAAACTAATTGCACTTTGGAAAATTTAAGTCTCTATAATATTTGTCTATTCATTTTTGTTTCTCAAAGTACGTCTGCCTTCAAAACACAGAGACTCGATGTTTATTTAAACTATAAGTGTCTTTTGCGGAAAAAAATTCTTGCGGCAAGCCCATGTAGCGCACCGAAGAGTGAAACCACCTTTTGATCCATTGCTCCGTGGGATTCGAAAATTTCTTTCCTCCAGCATTTCAAAAGATGAAAAATTGTAGACTGGACAGGCGGATATTTATCTTGAAGCATATTCCATTCTGATGATGGCTGAGTACCACAATTATGCTAATGAGGTATTTGAAGCGTTTCTGTGGATTTCACTTTTCGTTGGCATAGAAATAAATGCCTACATTCTTTGAAATTCTCCTTTACGCTTTCCAGTGTCTGTTGAAACGAGCTGTACAACATGGAAATTTAAAAGTACCGTTTCCTGAATTTGTTGAATGATTCGTTGTTTGTACGTGTTATGATATTAATATTTGACAATGCAAAAACTTATTCGGCTGAATAAAAGATCTGATCGAGGAAATCAGTAGATACAAAATTTAGAAAATAGCCTTCTCTTCGAAAATAATTTCAAATTTGTCTCAATCATGGGTTGTATCTTTTTTGAAATTGAATGCTAATCTTTGAATTATGGTTTTTGTTACACCACAAGCATCATTTTTTTTTTCTTCTGTTGATTCAATGTTTTTGAAACGAGTTTTCGAGTTTATTTCAATGCTACGAGTAGGCAATTCACCTTTTATAATAAAGCTTACCAAACAGCAATGTTGGGAAAACTGGCAATCATTTCGGCCACTTATCTATTAAAATATTAATACACATAAAGGTCATCAGATTCATTTGTATGCTACTTCAAGTTTATTGATCCTTCCTTTTCAATGAAAGTATTCTTATCTAAATTCAAACCTAACAATGATTTCTAATTGAATCATTATCCATATAAAAATTAAACACGGACAGAATGCACTGCATAGATTCATTTCAGCGTCAGACGGAAACGAAGAATCGATATCACGAACTCGGAACAATAGCTTGAACCATTTACCTCAATTTTCTCAACCAACTACACAACATTTTATTTCGTTGAAACAGCAAGGATATATCACGTACTCAAACTTAATTAGAGGACGAGTGGCAAATGAGATCAGACCGTTATCTGGCAAATACCGAAATCGTCGAGATAAACTAAGCCAATGGAACGTGTCTTGTTAAATAATTGACTTAGGTATTTAATTGGTTCAAGTGTGTATTTGAATGTGATATTGCATGATCGGAAAGTAAAAATGCATAAGCACAGGAGAATATAAGAATACTGAAGCACATTTAATATAATACACTGTAGCACGTATAAAAACTAATCTCAAGTGCATAAATGGCAAATGTTGGAATGCAGTGGCAATGCAATTTGGATCTTCGAGCCGGATCATTTCGACAGTACTTAAAATGACAGAAAGGTCAAGAGGAGCCGGACGCAGAAATGTACCAGACGATAGTAAGTCAGGTTAAATTGTTACAAAAGATGATAATAAGTTAAAGTCGTCACGAAAGACGATAGTAATAAGTCGTAACAGAGGACGAAATAAGCTGTCAGACAAGCAAGAACAATTTAGTGTCGTTACGATGCAGCGACAATTCGGTCCGTCAAGTTGGATCATTCCTGCAGTACTGTTTCAGTGTCAAGATGACAGAATGACCCCGAAAAGCCGAACGCAGAAATGCGGCCATACCGACAGACGTAAAATCAGTGATGCCAGATCCAGATTTAAGTCTGGAGACTGCCAGACTTTCAAAACGTTTTCCAGTCATAATTTCCAGATTTGTTACACTTAAATGTTTAAGCAAAAGTTTGAAAAAATCACATACCGCAAATCAAAACGTCAAACAAAAAGGTACAGAGTTTGAAAAGCTCAGCATGCGGCTAGTCCTTTGTCGAATTATACAATTAAATAAGCTCTTTGAAACAGTAACATGAAACTTATGCAGGTATAGAATTAGCTGAAGCCCTTAATTCAAAAATATTTTCAGAAAATATATATATCAACATTATCATAGTACGCTGATAATAAGTGCTATCAATTATTTTTTTGTCATGCATTGTTTTTTATCCTGAAATAAATGATTTTTATTCAAATGAACTCGTTTTTACTAAAACTAAGTTAAATTTTTTTATTGACACTAAAGTTCCAAGATTTCTCCAGATTTTCTGAAAAAAGTTTCAACCATGATCATCACAAACTCATCGAGATCAACAACGCGTTCTCACAGCAGCTAGAAAGTGTTAGCACAAAACGAGTCAAAATCAAGCAAGAAATTCAAGAACGTACCGCCAAAATCAATAATTTGCGACGCGAAAACAAGAAGCTGAAACTCAGACATAGCGACCTTGAAGCACGGAATAACATGGACCACGTTTCTTACAAGGCTTAGATAAAACTGTCTTGAGCCGACTGCAGGAGATGCGGTAGTAGCAAGAGAATTATTATCAGATACCTTCAATCAGCTTGCAAAAATGCGAGACATACATGAAACTCTGCAATGAGTTGATGAAAAACTCTAGAAAAACATGGCGCGAGTGATCGATGGATCACTGAACGATCAAATGAAAGTGATCAATGATGAAAACCTACTGAACGCTTCAAGTAATACGACGATATTGCTGCCGCAAGCACAGGCAGACGCATCAACGAAGTGGAAAATCGCATCAAGGAGCTGAATGGAGCAAATAAAAAAGTTGAAGGAAGAGCTTGAGGAGTATCGTCGGTAAAAGCTAGCCAACGGGAAAAATTATTTATCCATAATTTTTGTTATGTGCCTTTGGAACGGAAGGAGCGTGCAACGGATGTCAACACAGTTGATTTACAGCTTGGTGGCCGGGCTTCAGTGGCAGTACTAACGAAGAAAGCGCATACTTATTAATTGCCTATAAACATTGGAGAATCAAATACAGTGGATAAGTTAAAACTGGCAGGGTTTCAATGGTGGAAACAATTACAAGCAGATTCTTTTCATAAGGAAATAGAGCAACGGCAAATTGCTCATAATGAACAAGATTGTGTGACCCAAAAAGCTGGGGACGCTTCCGTAACCTTGTCAGACATCGACAAAACCCGAGAACATTCGGAGGACAACTAGTGAATCAAATTTTTCCGTTCTCTTTTTAGGCACCCAGCGCACATATGGGGTTAAAAAATTTCAAAACATTATCCGATTCACATGTAAAACACGTTCGAAATTTATTTCGTCAACTTTATTTTTGCGAAATTTGTTTGTGTACGGAAAAATGGCCGCTGCAAATGGCCGCAAATTGCAAATGGCCGCAAATCGCAAATGGCCGCTGCACTAAAATGGCCGCCGGCGCCAAAGTATTAAAGATAATTGACATTTAGTGAGACCTGGGCCTATTCTGCATATACACCATTGTATCTTGAAAGTTTCAGTTCAATCGGATGGCGCGTTCCCGAGATTATCTCACTGAAATTTTTTGATGATATATATATATATATATATATATATATATATATATATATATATATATATATATATATATATATATATATAATATACTGGTGTATAAGCTTAAATCCGCTGTTTGCTCATAGATGACGTTAGTGAGCGTATTACCAGCTACTATGGAAATGTCTTACTGTTTTTGTATAAGCTCGACATCTGTTCACATCAATCAGTGCACATCATAAGCGATTTCATACAACAACATACATTTTTCTTTGTGTAATCATGTCTAGTTTTGTGCCAAAAAAAGAGCATATGCGGGAAGCTCTGCTTTACTGCTTCAATTTAAAGAAATCGGCTGCCGAATCACATCGAATGCTTGTGGAAGCCTATGGTGACAGTGCTTTATCGGAAACAACTTGCAGAGACTGGTTTCGTCGGTTTAAAGATGGCCATTTTGATTTGAGTGACAAGGAGCGTGAAAATCAACTCAGAAAAATCGAGGACCATGAATTACAGGCTCTTTTGGACGAGGACGATTCCCAATCGCAAAAAATGCTTGCCGAGCAGTTGGGTGTCACTCAACCAGCCATTTCCATGCGTCTACGTGCCATGGGAAAGGTTCAAAGAATTGGAAAATGGGTACCCCATGAATTGAACGATAGGCAGATGGAGCGACGCCAAAACACATGCGAAATCTTGCTTGCCACACAAAAAAAAACATTTCTGCTTCGTGTGGTGACTGGCGATGAGAAATGGATTTATTTCGAGAATCCAAAACGCAAGAAATCGTGGGTTGATCCCGGCCAACCATCAACATCTTCCTCAAGACCAAATCGATTTGGACGGGAGACGATGCTGTGCGTTTGGTGAGATCAGCAGGGTATAGTCTACTACGAGCTGTTGAAACCTGGTGAAACTGTAGATTCCCACCGCTACCACCAACAGCTGATCAAATTGAACTGTGCTTTACGTGAAAAAAGGCCTGGATATCAACAAAGACATGATAAACTGATTTTCCTCCATGATAACGCACCATCGCACACGTCGAAATTGGTCCGAAATTACCTGGAAACACTCAACTGGGAGGTGTTACTCCACCCCGCTTATTCACCAGACCTGGCTCCTTCTGACTATCACCTGTTTTCGTCGATGGGCCACGCACTCGCAGAACAGCACTTTGATTCTTACGAAGACGTGCGAAAATGGCTGGACGAGTGGTTTGCCTCGAAAGAAAAGGAATTCTTTTGGCGTGGTATTCACAAATTGCCCGAGAGATGGGAAAAATGTATTGCTAGCGAGGGAAAGTACTTTGAATAAAATTCTTTTTTGCTTTTTATACAAAACAAATATGTTTTTATTACTAAAAAACAGCGGATTTAAGCTTATACACCTAGTATATATATATATATATATATATATATATATATATATATATATATATATATATATATATATATATATATATATATATATATAGATATATATATGAATTTTTGGCCGAATCGATTTTAATACTAATGTTCTTCGAACATTAGTAAAAAGGGTCCTCTGCTTGAAAAAGACCATTGGTCGGTGGCAGTCATCAAAGAAGAAGAAATCGTCATCAAAGAAGAAGTAAAAAGGACGCATTGTGTCTGACTCAGACGGTGAAGGGGACGATTTGCTTACCACTGCCACAAAACGAATCAGGAATCGCCAGTTGAAAGCGACGATTAGCCAGAAATATTCAGCGTAAAAAATACATAGAAGTCATAATAATCTCAAACAATCAAATCCCAAGGAATAACTGGCAAAAAGCAAGAGTAGAAAAAGTTTTTCCCATATAGGATAGGATTGTAAGAGTGGTGGACCTTAAAACGCAAAGTGGCGTACTACGAAGACATGTAAAAAGTTGATGCCCTCTTAGAGTAAGAAGTGTTAATCAAGCGTATCAGAACGTAGGAATGTCGTAGATTTACACGCCCCGTCCTTTTACATTCTCAAAATGAATTTGAACATTGGACATTTTATTACTATGTGAAGTCTTGAAATTCGACAGAATTTTCAAATGCCGCATGAGTCATCCTAAGCGGTAATAAATTATCGCCACAAAAATATTGGACCTTTATATCAACATTAGGCAAAACATAAATTGCTTACCGCACACATTCGAAAATATTTATTTGCACCACCCCGTTTGACTCTTTTCAGTATTTTTCAGTAGCTCAGATCTCAGATCCTACTGATATTTCATCGTACTTACTGAAAGAGGGGAAATTTTCAGTTAACAGTAAAACGAAGTACGCGAACGGCTTCATTGCAATTAATCGTAGTACGGGAACAGACCTATAATTTGTACTGCAAATACCGACAATATTAGTTGTCTTTAACCCTTTGGTACCAGCAGCCATTTTAGTCATATTTTAAATATCCCTATTATTCTGCTAACAAATGACCTTTGTAAAAATTCAGTTAATAAAATGATTGTAGAACGTTTTCACGAAAATATTGTGGAAATTTTTAACCATGGTTGTGCGCTAGGTGCCTAAAACAAAATTGAGAAAATTTTTGAATTGTGATTGCTTTTGACAAAGCTATCAGATCAAACTATCACTAAGTTGTAGAGTAGCGTAGTTTTTTATGCCCTGCAACTACGGCACGCATTGAAATTGAGAAAATTTTACATAATCTCCCTCCTGAAAAGTTTTGTTTTTTTTTTTTTAAAAGCACAGAAATACAGAAATCGTATACTAATGTTTAGATTCGATATCGGACAAGAACAGTAGCTCTCCTCCAATTTACCTATGTTTTAAGCGTCAGAAACATATGTTCACGGAGACTCACGACCCAATAATCAGATACATTTCATGTTCGCAGAATGTATTGGCTTTAAATAGGACCAGGTCTGATAGTAGCGATTTGAAATGTGGGTAGCTCTGTTGCAGTAGTACCATTTTGAAAAATCAAGCTGAAGAAAACTGCTTTTCACCCTATGAATTCTGATTCAGTCACCAGATTTTCATCAAATTCACACAGTAGCTGAATTTTTATTCAAGCCATATTTGTAAGAAATTTGGTTGATAAATTAGGCTGGAACTAAAAGCTATGGTAATTTGGTGTTTTGAATTTTGAAAATTCGCTTTTTGTCCTATAACTCCAAGTACAGTCATGAAATCAAAACTAAATTTCAGTCTGTTTGAAAGACCATGATAGAGTTGCCTGCTGGTTGTGCTTATTTTGCCATATCTTTAATAAGCTATTTTATCATTAAATTTTCCAACGATTTCCAACAGTTAGCAATAAAAAATAAAATTTCTAAAAATTGAAAATCTTTGCAGGTAGCAGATCTAAATTTTTTTGAAAATTCGCTTTTTGTCCTATAACTCCAAGTACAGTCATGAAATCAAAACTAAATTTCAGTCTGTTTGAAAGACCATGATAGAGTTGCCTGCTGGTTGTGCTTATTTTGCCATATCTTTAATAAGCTATTTTATCATTAAATTTTCCAACGATTTCCAACGGTTAGCAATAAAAAATAAAATTTCTAAAAATTGAAAATCTTTGCAGGTAGCAGCTCTAAATTTTTTTGTATGTAATCGCTTCGCAATGCAGTAATCGCTTCGAAGCAAAATTCGGACGGTAGGTTGATTTTAGCTTGAAATAGTTGTATATTTTTGGCTTTGGTAATAGCGAAGGGTCGTCAGGGCGAGGAATTGTCCATTTTTCATATCAATAAATGCTTGCATTACGTATTTATGTCACAAGCATTTACAATGAAAATAAGTTATCAATGTTTACAAATTTCGGATGGCAATCTCAATCATCTTTGTTTCCCTGTAGTTTTATATAAAGTCATCGCATAAAATAGATATTAATAAGCTAGCTTGATTTTGGCGTGATGCAGTTGTGGGAAACTTTAAGCACAAAATCGTCAATCAGGGTTTTATAAAATCTAGTAAAACCACCAATCTCTGCTACCACTTTGAATAAAATTGAAAAGCTGCGCCATTTCGCTTACAAAAACTAACTCGAGGAATGTAATAATTTCAAAGTTGTTCAAATAACTTCACTAACAATTTTTTTTATGAAAGGATTTCCCCATAAATATTACCCCATAAAAAAAATATATTGTTTTAAAAACTTGTATTAACCTTTGCCTTTTTTTTGCCTTGCGAAAATTTTATTTTAATACGTTTCTACATTGTAATACGTTTCATTAAATAATTGAGTAGTTGAGGCTTTGTAATTGATTCAGAAGCTATAAGATTTAAATTGATTAAAATTCGGAATAAGAAATGTGTTATGGCAGTGTATTATGGTGTTATATCTTGCATTCTATACATATTCAAATTAGAGTTCTATTTTCCATAAATGTGTATTCTTTTACACATTTGCAACTAGTTTCACTTTTCCGACACTTATATTTTAATGTACGAATAAAAATTTGTCCGTTTTGTGAGTGTAGACTGGCATTTTCTACCATATCATTTAGACAATTATATTATCAATACAAAAAAAAATACAAATAAAAATTAGTGAAACATTTCATATGGCTCTGTTACTGTACGAAATGTGAGTTTTCCACAACATTTTCCTTCAACTAGAAAATATCAATGTCCGAGTTTTATCGAGGACGAGGGTAAGGCGGAAATACGGCAATATTTACTTCATCAGACCCTGCGAATATCTACATACATATCGTCGCTGTTCAATCAAACCGGCATATCTGCAAAAATTGAGTTTTTGAGTTTTTGGTATCAAAAAATGCCTTATTTTCCGGTCTATTTTTATGTCGCACCGGCATATCGTATAGTTGAATAAAAACCCGTCTAATGGTGTTGTGCCGCTTTGCATTCACGTGGAAATAGCCCACATGCGAAAACTTTAAAGCGCTCTTGTTCTAAACTACACCACTATACAATTAAATAGCCACAATAAATGTTCTAAACTACACCACTATACAATTAAAAACCGTCACGGGTTATGCTTTAATAAATTCTTTATTCTACTGGAATTAGATTTAACAACGAATTTCAATTTTCAAATGAATGTACAAATTTCTCTAACAACCGATTTCCTTTCACACCATCTAAATTCAAAAGTCAACTGTACAGTGAAAATTTCGGTACTTTCTTTTGCTATACAACTTTCTCTTAATTCTCTTGTTATATTTCTAGTTTTATCAGTATTCTTCTTCACGGTGAATATCAAGTAAAAGAAACAATTGTGAATGGATATTTAACATGTAGTGTCAAATGACAAATGTCATGTGACAACTGTCATCAGAGTAAATACTGATCGCGAATATTGGAAATTGATCTTAGATAAGTATATATTTTTGTTGTCTTGAATTCGATCCTTTTGTTGTTTTTTCCTTTCAGGTTCCTGTTTTGGAGAGGCCGCCGTTGCGTCGCAACAGCTCTGGTGAAAAATATGCATTTTGCAGATATGCCGGTTTGATTTCACAGCGACGATATATCCGCAAAGCTGCTACTTCCAATCAAGCTCAAGTTCACTCAGTTGGGACAGAGCGCGTGGCATCATAAGAAGCCCATAAATCATAATGCGAACTTTTCCGAGAAGCTCCCAACTCTTAGAGCATGGTTATTAATTATATTCTAGCATATATTGGATTCTGTTTGCTGAATTGAAGGAATTGGCGTCTGTGATTTTTCATGCTAATAGAAAAGTTTTAGGCAATGTAAATGAGTACAACAACACAAATAGTTTTGAATTTACCGACAGATTTAGTTATGTACTTTGCAAGCAAATACATTGGCATGAAGCAATTGACTACAGTGCTAAGACTATATGTTTACTTTCACCTCAGCAGTATTTTCTCTATTTACTATTGCAGACAATCAATAAAGTCCACAAATGGTAATAATCTTTATTTTCAAGAGACTCAGATCAAAAAAATCCATTACATTAAATTTTAGACCATGTAAATTTCAATCCAATCGTTCTGTTTTTAACACTTCACTTCAACTGAGAATATTTTCATACCTTGGTCACATTAAAAATTAACACATTCATTTATTTAATTATATGGATCACCGTTTTTGCCAATTCATGCTGCTATCGAATTATACATGGTAGACCAGCTCAGAGAATTTTATATTCACTTCCGCGTATCCGTCATGCTGTGATAGCATGATAATTTGCAAAACATTTTGATAAAACCTCAATGGATTTTCAGGCTAAAAAATTGTTTTCATTTTGACTATCACGGGTGCAATTTCATATTTCTATACAAACGAGTATATGCATTGAATAATTAATTACATTTAAGTCGAAAAAATTATTCGAATAAATCTGTATTATTAATTGGTTGAAGAACAAAAGAGACCCGACAGGAAATTGCGAACAGATTTCTCAATTTTAGCACATTGAATGCATTGCTAATGCTGTTGTAAATGATAGTCATGTATTAATAGTATAATTTAAATAAGGCAAAATACTGTAAAGAAATTACTAAGCAAATACAAAATCTTCAAGTCAAATGCCCGAAAATTCCAGGAGATTAACCAAATACGCGCTTGTGTTTTCTTGATTTTCATAAGTTCGCCGATTTATGCCCATGCATCCAGCATTCTCCCATCCACAATTTCATGGTAGTCATAAAGTTTAGCTGTAAAGTTAATAGAAAGTGCTTTACAACTAATCAAATAGGATAACTTCATTACTCGCATTTTTATCAAAAGAGCACAAGACAAAATCTGGACAATAAAACATTATTGCGCATTAAATACCTATAAAAATATTATGTGACAATACATTGTGGGTGACATTTGGGTGCTTCGTATATTGGCTTCAGGCTGATATTGACTTAATCGTGAAGTTAAATTTGAACAAGTCTACATTATTTGGTCATTCTTTCGAGCGAAAATATTGACAGTGGAGGAAAGCGGAGACTCTTCTTAATTCTGCTGGATAACATTTCAAGCATTTCAATTTTCGGTTTTTAACTTTTTCAAAAAGGCATCGGTAGGTACAATTCAATTTTCAAATTCAAACAATTATTGAAATCGAATGTCAATAAGTGTTATACAAAAACTAACTCGAGGAATGTAATAATTTCAAAGTTGTTCAAATAACTTCACTAACAATTTTTTTTTATGAAAGGATTTCCCCATAAATATTACCCCATAAAAAAATATATTGTTTTAAAAACTTGTATTAACCTTTGCCTTTTCTTTCCCTTGCGAAACAAACAATTATTGAAATCGAATGTCAATAAGTGTTTGAAAACTGTACATACTAAACTAGTGTGAACCAATACCAGCTGCATTTTCAAAGCGGAAGCAACTTTCATGCAATTTTGACGCTAATGGTACGCTGCGGCTGGGAGCTGAAATTAAAAACTTAAACTGAACCTAACTCAATTTCGGAATGGGCCTGAATATCATCACACAATTGCTGCAGTAGAATGCTTAAACTGAAAACTTTAGCTAAAACTGAAAATTCAGTCAAACTGAGCTTTTACATACTCAAAGTGAGGAGTGAACATATTCATTATTTTCAGTTTTAGCTTTGGTGTTTTGGAGTTTGTGTTGGCCTGTAGTGTTCTTTTAGTATATTTTTGACATTGACGACTATTTTGCAGAATCGTGTTCACTTTGCAATCGCAAACACGCAAGAAAAGATTTTGATGCTCACTTTAAAGGTTTTGTATCTGTCATATAGGTTTTAACTTGAACAACCACCGGCAGTATTTCTTTGTTAAACTAAATCGATGATGAAATCATTAAGCTTTGTTAACGTTAAAACCGAAATAAATTTCAGTTTAAGTTTTTAGTTTCAGCTCTCAGCCGCAGCGTACCTTAAGAAGTAAGTATAGATACTTCTTGTGCTCAATTTCGCCGAAACAAATTTTGCGTTAATTTTTATATGAAAATTTGACGTGAAATCGGAAACCATACCAGCCTTAACGCGAAAATTATTTGAGATATATTGTTGGAAAATAGAAAGAGGTCAGGCGGTTATTATTTATGTAGATAATGTATAATCCGAATCAAAGCTGCTACTTAGAAAGAGATTTGTCGAGATCTGATTGATCTGATATGGGCATCTAAGTAGTCGGAGATTTAATTAAACTGTTAAGGTTTGCCAAAATGTACACAAATTGGAGTCATCGTAGTTAAAGGTTAAATGGCGAACGCAAAACCAATGCTACAGATAACTGAAAACGACCTTCAATAGGTTGGAAAAGCTATGCGTCTCATTATTGAACTTAATTTTTATCCTAACAAGCGTAATGTTTATTTGATATTGCATATTCCTGCATTTGAAATCACTATTATTTGGACGTGCTCCCTCCCATTTCTTGATATTTTTAAATATGTAGTATATCGAAATGCTTACCTTCTCCATAACTTTGCATAGGTTCTCTTTATTAAGCGTCCTAGCCCCCTATCTACTGATAAATTTTAAAACATAATGTTATTTTGGCAATACTTTACTCTATGCACCTTTAATTTTTCAAACAATTGTAACTGTTTCAATTAAAATAAAAAGATTTCAAATGAAGTATTGTATAGTTTAAACATATTTTGTGGGCTCAAGTTTTTCAATGAATTTTCATTGTCGCAAAACAATCTGCTTCATATGAAAGTGATAAAATGAAAATTCAGTGAATATGAAGTCAATCTCTGTGTATTTTGAAAGGAGAAATTGGCTATATTGAAAAAAATGAGAGAAATAAAAATTTATATTAATAAAAAATATAACAATTACCCAACAGAGTGCACGTAATGACACTCTCTGTCAAATATCTATCAAAGTATCACTACACCACCAAGGCCATCAGATCCATGACTAAGCTGCCGTATCTGTACTCTGATTTCTACCTTCTGACTTGGCTTGAGCCACACTATCCACCCTGAAACTCTTTAGAACTCCCCTTGCGTTTCCGCAAATGTCAGCCAGTAACCTTGTTTGGTGACCCGGGATGAAGAAGAAAAGCACTAAAAACCTTGAAAAATTTTTCTGGAGCATCTCTTTCTCTTATAATAATAAAAAACTCTAGCGCGTAGGAGCCGCTAGAAACACTAATATTAGGTGCGTTTTTTTGCTCCGATGCAGTGCAGAGTACAACTATGCCGGAAAAACAACGATCTAGTATAAAACAGCAGTGCATTCGCTAAACCTGACATAGGTTGCTATATTCGCTGTGGTCCCACAAAACAGCTGAAAAAAAGGGAGAAAATAACGAGTATACACTACCACAATCTATAGAAAATAGAAAAAAAACTAACAGAAAATTAATTCTTTTAACTTTCTACACATTATGAGGGCCTTTTCTAATTTCTTAACTACCAAAACATTCAACATAACCATGAAAAACCGAAAGCCACCTCACAGAAAAAAATACAACTTCTCATGAGCTTTTCTTTTTTCTATCAGCACATTCTACACTTCAACACGTGAACTACAAATGACCCATAGAATTTCTGTACTAGTGAATTCACTGGTGTAGGAGTGTTGTTGTTTTCAATGCGTCTACTCTACTCTCCGCTGGATAGAGGAGCAAAAAAACGCGCCTATTCTAAGAAAAGTAAAGGAATCGTACAGATTTTGAATGCGTTTTGATAATATGACTTAATCGATGATGTCTTCATCGAAAGTTACAGGTATAGACTGATGTTTGAGGTTCCCATTCAAGAACTTGGAAAATTTAAACATTGGACATTTATTTTCATTGTAGATATTTTCCATGAGAATATCTAAGGGTAGCATTTGCTGGTACAGAAACAGCAAAGATGCTTGGTGCTGGCTGCGCTTGCCTAGCACCAAAGTAGCCCTTACTTAGCAAAAGACTTAATCTGTTTTTACTGTACAAACTGTTTTGCTGACATTGGAGGTTATAGGGGTACAAAGAAATTGAAAACTATCACCCGCAAAAGTTTCCAAATTTTCAGAATTTAAATCTTTGTTGCTTATGGCTTCTACAAGATCGTTATCGTAACGTTATGATAAAGTTACTGACAAATATATGACAAAGCAATAATAGCTGGAAACTCTATTATGGTTTTTCTACTGAATTCCTACCAAACTTTATTTACTGTTAAGTACACTTAGTGTATAAAATTGATATTGATTTTATGTCCGCATTGGAAGCTATAGGGCAGAAAGCTTTGTTTTGCTGAACTAATTTTTAAGATTCATGTGATAAAACTTACCATAGCTGATAATTTCAACCTAAATGTTCAACCAAATTACTACCAAATGTGGTCTTAAATAAAATCCAACTACTGTGTGAATTTCGTTAAAATCTGGGAACTACTAGGTGGGGTGAAAAGTAACCTTCTTAACCGCCAGACGGCGTTGCAATCACAAAAAAGATTATTGTGCCTTATAGTCCATTCATATTTAAGAAGATTTGTCAAATTTCAGTGCGATACAGCCATTTGTTTTGCTTTGACAGCTGATTTTTGGTTTCGTGTTTGACATCATGTTGAGTATGGAAAAACAACGATTTTCGTTTTCGCATGAAACATTATTTTTTGAGAGGCAAAACAGCGAAGGAAACAAAGATTACCCCGTGAAATATTGATTACAAGAGTTTCGTGGTGGGCGAAACTCCACTGCCGATGAATTCCGCAGTGGCTGGCCCTTTGATGCGGTTACACAGAACAATGTCAAAAAAAATACATGTAATGGTGTTGGCCGACTGAAAATTGAAGGTGCGCGAGCTAGCAGTTGCCACAAGGATTAGTACTGAGCGCACACGCCATATTTTGAGCAAGACTCTCCAGATGAAAAAGTATCCAGTCGTTGGCAGTGCTGCCATATTAGGGATTTTAACCCTAGGTTTAGGGATATTTTAAAGACTTCAGGGGACAAGCAGGGGGAAAAAATGTTTAGGGTTTTTTTTAGGGCATTCTGAAATTTGATAATGTATTTTTCCGGAACGGATGTTTCGATAAATAATAATTTCGGAATATGTCATGTCCACCTTTTTCTGATATAAGAAATTATAAAATATCAATCTTCAATCACACCAATAAGCGGATATTGGTGATGCTGTTTCAAAATTGATATTTCTACCTTACCGATTGACGACAGAGGACGCGATTGCCATACCTTATATCTCTATCTATTCAGCTGAGTGACCGATTCACTTTTTCGTAGGTACTATTTACAATACGCTGTCGTCAAATCCATGATGGGGTCATTTAACCGCTCTCGCTCTATCATTGTTTAATGTGTACTGCATTTAACACGGGGATATCCCAAAATATCGGAATAAGTCATATTTGTTTCTCCGAGCTCGCTTATTAATTAATCAACCGATGATATATGCCCATGGTACTGTCTAACTGTCTCTCGCGACTCTGTCGATAATAAACCTTTAGGGACTAATTTTTTCTGAGTGAAAACTTAACGCACTCACGAAAAAATTAGTCTCAAAAGTTTAGGATGAGTGGGGGAAAGTTTCAACTCACCTTAAAAAAGTTTGCTTCATGTGACGAAAGTCTAACACATATAAACATTTATATTAAAATAACCTGGTTTTTGAGAATCCTGAAAAATTTCCCGGAAATGACGTCACTATGGCTACTTAGGGTATTTTCAGGGATAAATAGGAATTGTCTGGGGGTAAGCCGCAGCGCCCATCTGGCAGCACTGGTCGTTGGGTACCGCGCATGCTGACTCCCGACCAAAAACACGAACGCGAGCGCACTTTGGAAGCGTATTTGGCCATGCTGATGCGGAAGCGGGTGGACTTTCGGCGCCGATTGGTGACTGTTGATGAAACCTGGATCCACTATTACACGCCAGAGAATAGAAAAAACAGAATGAGTGCCCGGCAATGTACTAAAGCTGACACGAGTGCTCCAAACCGGCCGACGGGGGCTCAATAGGTCACGGCGTCGGTTTTCTGGGATTGTCATGGCATACTCTTCGTAGACTACCTTGAATAACAAAAAACCATTAACAACGAATATTACTGCCCATTATTAAAGCGATTGAAGGCCGAAATCGCTGCGAAACGGTCTCACATGAAGCAAACAAATTCTGTTTTTACAAGACAATGCGCCGTCACACAAGAGCATCGCAACAATGTCTAATATCAACGATTTAGGGCTCGTATTGTCTCTTCATCCACCTTATTCGCCCGATTTGGCTCCCGTATATCGTGATTTATAGAGCAAAAGTATTTTTTCCAGTGATTGTTCAAAACGGCACCACTGCCACAAGGTTGCCCACATTTCAAAATAGCTCATTTTAGATCTGATCCTACTAACGGCCAACACAATCTATGAATTATAATTGGAGCTAGTTTCTAGATCGTAAATTTCTGTGAACAGAAGTTTCAGATGCTAAAAGTAAAGGTATATTCAGGAAGAATTTTCTTCCTCAAAAACTTTACTTTAGCCGTGTAGACAAAGCATTTAATGTATACGTAAGATACCTTTTTGTCTAAGAAGAAAGAAATGTTGCCGTTTGGACTGAGTGTTTTAGGAAAACTATTTAAGTTTCAGTCCATCACTCCCATTGAAAATCTGCAGAGAACTTTAAACCACATAATCATCGGAAAGGAATTTCATAGTTATAGTTTGACCACAACCAAAATCTAATCTTAGCCTTATAAAAATAATGGAGATCAATCTAAGGTAAACTAAACGGGTACGTCAAAAAATACGACCTAATTATTTTCAAAATCTGTGGAATATTTTGCAAGCGAAATGGATGAATTTTAAATACTATTCATGAGAACTTATTTTTAGAATAGTTGATCGTTTGACTGGTGAATACTTTTGAATGATAGTTGAGACAAGTGCTACAAGTATTGAGCTCAGATTGATTTAAAAGTTAACATTATGGTATTGATCATATAAAAAGTCTTTGTGGTTTTTTGGTACATTGTTGAACAAAAATTTTGTGTTTTGAAAATAAATTTGAATCAAGTACATATTGGCCGTTATTATATATAACCTTTTACCATTTTTCGGGTTGCTTTATAATTTTATCGGTGTAGAGCTTCTGTTGTTTATCGTTGACAAACTTGGCCAAGTGAGTTTTAGCAGCGATCAGGTCGGAATTTCTTACCATCAAGTGAGTTTTGAAGAGACCGAAACAAATGGTAGCCAGGCGGTGCAAAGCCCAGACTATACGGTGGATGTATCAAACCTTCCCAACCAAGTTCCGTCAATTTGTTCCGGGTCATCAAAAGGTGTGTGGTGGTGGAGCACAACTCTCTTTCTGTTGGCCAATTCCGGTTGGGTTTTCTGGATTGCTTCGTTCAAATGGTCAAGTTGTGCACAGTACAGGGTCGAATTGATGGTTTTGATAAGTTGCAGAAGCTCATAATGGACAATTTCTTTCTTACCTCACCAAACACTCAACATAACCTTCTTTGCCGACAATCCAGGCTTTGAAGTCGATTATGGAAGGTCACCAGCCTTTGACCATGATCGCTTGCGTTTGATATTCTCATATTTCACCCATTTTTCATCGCCAGTTAGGATTTGCTTCAAAAAAAGTTCGACCTCATTGCGTTTGAGCAGCGTTTCACTTGCAATAATTCCGTTCAATCAAATTTCCTTGCGTTAATTCATGTGGTGCCCAAACATCGCGCTTCTTTGTGTAGCATACTTTTTTCAAATGATTTCAAACTGTCATGTGGTTAATGTTTAGTGCCTCCGCTACTTTCTGACAGCTCGCATGTCGGTCTTGCTCCACCAGTTGCAAAATTTCATCGGCTTTTCCAGTGACTGGCCGACCAGAGCGAGGTGCAGCTTTCGCATTGAAATTTCCGGAATGGAATCGAGCTAACCACTTCTGGATCCTTCGTTCACTCAAAGCATTTTCACCGTACACTTCAAAAATTATTCGTCATGTTTTTGCAGCGTTTTTACCTTTTTTTTACCTAAAGAATCACATAGTGTATTTCTTTAGATATTTCACTCATTTTCAAATCAATATAACTTTTTACAAGAGCAACGAATTAGAAAAAATCTGACAAAAAATGTAAACTGAAATGTCACCTTTTCAGCATATATTTGTTTCAGATGATCTGGTGAGTGTTACTTGATATATAGGCATCAACACCATCTAGTGACGAAAAACCGCGGAAACTTTTTGAATAACCCAATATTTGAACTTATAAAATTTAATTTCGCAGTGCAGTTTGCTCCCATACTAATGCAATGAAAAGATTTCAAATCGAATGCGTGATAAATCTAAGGGACATGAAGGTTGATATGGCTGCGAAATTAAATTTTTTGGATCATGTCTACAAAATTTCAACTCTGGCAACCAGATTTTTTAAATTCATTGTTTCTAAATGCAATTGAAATAAACTTGACTTTTTGAATATAAGAACAACAAGTTTTTTTTAGTTTAACCGATTTATTTTATTCAAAATTTCAAAAAAACTGAATTTTCCAGTTTGTGCAGTTTTCAAGCATGTCAAATGAATGTTTTTGGTTATCGAACAGGATTTACAAGTCTTTTGAATGGCTTTTATAAATGGCCCATTATAGTGTAGCAAACGCCAACTTTCTTATGTTCAATTTTCAGCGCAAAAAGTTGCATTAAAAATTTGGCCCGTAAGATGCACTTGGAATTCTAAAAAGAAATCAACATTGTCTTCACTATTACGTCGCCAAACAAGATTTTTGGATTTCGGCCTTTGAGGCGCCTTCCAGTCAGGATTCTGGATCATATTGATAACATCACGTTTCATCACCAGTGTCAAGCTATAAAAAAAGTTCCTTTCTTTATTGGCCTCCTTGATGATATCCTTCGATAGTTTAAATCTGAGCAACTCTGCGGAACAAACCGTACACACACCTTATGGTAGTCTAAATAGTTGTTCATAATTTGAGATACAAGAGTTTGATTTGGAGATGCTTAATTCAAATTTCATGAATTTCAAGGAAGATTAGGGCTGATATTGGATGAATCCACACACAGTATTTATAGAATCTACCATATTACGAATTTAAGTTGGCCAAGGTGTTGGTTATCATATCATCATTCACATGAACTATCACGGAGTGAATAATTATCATGTTTCGCCAATTGAAACGTTTCAGTAAAAAATTTATCAAATTTAAAACGAGTCTTAGTTTTCTTGATGGCACAAGCCAACCGTCACTTCACACGCAAACTAAGCGCCATGCAATTTGGTCTGTAAGTCAGAATAGAATGTACCTTCCCAAAGCACTATGTCTGGTAACTTTGAAACGCATTTTGTTGAAACATGTAACAGTTCGCAAACCTAAATAAACTGAAAGCCCTTTACTTATTCAAAGTTCAACATTAAACGCTACCACACATAAAGCAGGAAAGTATTTTCCATAGGTTAGGTCAGGTTAGTGAAGAGGGCTGCCGGGAACGCGGCCAGCGTCAGGCCACCAGTTTGGGCCCATTTGCCACCCTCATGGACAATCACGCGCACTCACACTTACAGTCATGGCACTGGCGGGATTCGAACCCCCAGGCCCCGTAGCACGCCGCTTTTCGGCCTGATGCCTTAGCGAGCAGAGCTACTGGGTCTCCGAAGTCTTTTCCATACACCTTGTTTATTATTAACATCATAAATAATAATTTGTATCCAGCCGATGTTTAATAAGTAAAATTATAGGAGTTCCCCTGAGAGATCCTCAAAGGGAAGATACATTTTTTTTCAAGTCGTTCAAGATTTACCAACCGACCTCACCAAAAGTGTTAAATTATACTTATTTACTGTAGCTCATAACGCCAATTTTTTATCTTATTAGTATTTTCTGTTGTCTCTATAATAGCAAATAGCATAATATTAAACTACTCGTTCAATAACAGGAAATCAAATAGTCTCCAGACAGTAAACTTATCTATTTTTAAGTCAATTATACTTAAATAAAATATTTTAATAAAAAAACCGATTTTTCCTTTCGAAGCTAGATATATTGAATTTTGTGACAAATATCGATATTTCGAGGCTAATCTGCCCTCTTCTTCAGTGTCTATCGGTCTAATCTTAATATAACTTAGGTATGTTATTTATAGAGCTTACTTTTAAAGTATTGACATATACAAATTACCAACTAATTGTTTATTAATTACTTTACTTAAATACATTTAACGATCTATTTTAATTAAATTTTCTTCCTTACTATAAAAAGTATGTTCAAATCAGCCTGAACAATGGTGATGCACAATTTCCTTGCTCTGTGTTTAGTCTTCTATTCATTGGGGTTTTCCATATGTTCAAGCTTTCGTACGCATTCAGTTTTCGAACCTGCTGTACCTCCTTAATCACCTCCACGTTGCCCCATTTTATGTTGTGATCCTCTTCCAAGATGTGCTTCGCTACTGCTGATCGTACTAATGTTGTATTCCTTTTCCTCGCTGAAGCTGCTTCCCGTTTATGTTCCGTTAGTCTAAGACCAACTAACCGTTTCGTTTGACCGATGTATATTTTGTCGCATTCTGGGTAGGTAATTTTATAAACTCCACATTTTTCCTTTTTATCCTTTTTGTCTTTCACGTGACATAGTATAGTACCTAATTTTTTAGTTTTAATAGTTGGAACTGCTTTAATATATAAGCGTTGAAGAAGTTCCCGAACTTTTTTTAAATATTGACGAAAAAATAATTGGAACTCCTTTGGCTGTTTTTTGTTTTTCCTGCGTAAGGAGCGTCGTTAAAAGATCGCGCTGTATTGTATACTTTTTCTTTTTGACAAGATTTTCAATTATCCTCTCGTCAAACCCATTTTTCAGCGCCGTATCTTTAATATATTTAATTTCTAAGTAAAAACTTTCCTGATCCATGGGCACTGTTAATAGCTGGTGAATCATTGAATTAGAGTTCGCCATTTTTTGGGAATGCCAATGATCAGACGTGGATGGTGTTGTCCTCTGGGTGTGTGTGGGCTTCCGGTAGATATGAGATCTAAGAAGACCTTCTTTCCTTATGACCATTAAATTCAAGAAGGGTAGTTTCTCATTGAAAACTGGATGTCCTTATGTGCTTGGTTCAACTTCTCCATAGTTTCTCCCAAAGCATCTTTTTTAACGATAGCTAGAATGTCGTCTACATATCTCAACCAAACCCGAGGAAGCGAACCTTCTTCATCAAGTTTCTTCTCCAGTCTGTCCATAAATATCTAAAAAAAACAATTAATTATACTACCTATACGGAACCTTAATCTGTCACAAATGTGCAAGCCATCACAAAAAAATAATACAAATTATCCAAAACAAGTGTCGAAAAATAATCTTAAATAAACCATTCTACTACTCAATGTGACGTTTGCATAGTCTAACCAACATCAAGTGCATATCTTGATCAGCTGAACTCATACACCACAAGTTTTGGGATAAATTTGTGGAATCTAACAATCTACAAATTCTTTCTTTGATTTCTAACAAATATAAGCAATAAGCCCTAGTTTTAGTTTTAAGTTTAATAAAATAAGTTTTACGCAAGGTGTGGTTAGTTATTTCCTTAAACATATCTTAATCTAATAAATAAATACTCAGTATACCTAGGATACCTTAAATTAAAACAGTTGTATGTAAGGACAACTCAGTCCAAACTAAAGATCTATTTTGCCACTATGATCGTAAAAGTTGACGAATGTTAATATAGCTTTATGCTGATGATGATTATTATTATTATTATTAAATAGTTTATCTCTAAGATATCAGATAAAAAATCAGTTCAATTACATGACTATTCTAACACACATTTAATCAAATAAATCATAGTCTGATATTTAAACAAGTTGGGCCAAAAATCCAAAGAGTAACTGCATAGCTCTCAAGTTATACAGTTTTCATAGTATACTTGTCGTCTGAATTCACTATAGAACGGTCAAAAGAATCAACCGCATAAGCTCACTTTCATAAGAAACACCCAATGTTGAAATGAATTAAAAATGTGTTTCTCACTGTTTGCTTTGTGCCATAAAATCAACTTTTCGAACGCATCCTTAGAATATTTCATCAAACTAACCGTAAAGTTTTACTCCGGAATGCAAACAAAAAAGTCAGCGGCTCGACTTGGTTTGTCTAGACTTTCAGAAGATACCTAACAGGAATCGTGAGATTTGCGAAAGAATTTTTTAAGCTCATGTAAAAAGAATTTCAAAGGTTCTTGGAATGATACATTGGCCTCGGAAGCTAGCAAAAGGTAGAATTTTGTTTCCAGTAAGAATTTTTCAATTAAACACATTTGGGATGCTTTGTATAGTTGTTAAATTCTAGAGTGAAATTCAAGTTTATAAGCCAGTGTGAGTAAAGTGATTCTTCATCCCATTGAGGAGAGTACATGAAGAATAGTCAACAGTCGTGAATTATGAAAATGAAATGTAAGAATTGAAATAAATTCATTATTGTTGCCAAAATCCGGGAAATAACTCGTTCATGTACTCGTATGTTTGAATCATGTATTTATATAAAAAAAATTGTACCTGTTGAACTCGATAGAGCTAACAAACAGTCATTTTCATTAAATTTTATAAACCGTGGGCTGTTACGATTCGCAATTGATTAAACTATATGAAAACAAATTACTGATTGAAGCAATGTATAATTAGCAAATAATTTATATTATTGTATTAAAGACGCACAGCTGTTCAAAAATCGGGATATTGTAGAATATGAGTGCCATTAGGTTTCCATGAAATTATTTTAATCAATTTGATGAAATTCCATCGAAAATCATTGCTACCTGTGCTTTTGTTGGCTCATCCATTCTGCTGTGTGTCCCTGTTGGTAAGAAAGTTTGTTCGTTCTACACCAACAGACAAAATATGCGCATCTGGCAAACAACAAATGGTTTATCATAATGCATTTTTAATGCTCTGCCTTGATGATAGTAAACTAAACAGCATTTGCAAATATTTTCTAATTAGTTCTTCAAAAGCCTGTCACCGAGGATTTATTTTGTGTTTTCGCTCAATACACTGTGTTCGTGTAGCATTTCTCACTTTGCACTTGACGGGAATCCTTCAACGTGTCACCTTTCATTACCGTGTAATTTACCTGTGCAAAATTTAAAGTTTATGTGATGAGAAAAGAGAGCAAAACGTGGCTGAAGTCAATAATTCAAGAGGTAAGTAAAAAAAAAACTATTCATACCTCAAAACAGCGGCTGACACCGTGAAAACTTGGGGTTTTTGGCTCTTGGGTGGTTTTTGTAAATTTTTGAGCACGCACATAAAGTTATACGTATCATATTAACAGCACGTGTTTGAATGAAAAACAGAACGTAGCATACGTAAAGGCCAAACGACCGTGGGTCTACGATGAAATTGATTTGTACGTGTCAAGATGGCATGCGACCTTTGTCCCACTCCCAAATTTTCCGCCGTATCAAATTTCTTCAAAAAGTGAATCAATATTGGTAAAAGTGAATCAAAAAGTTCCCAAAAGTGTGTTTTTGTCGAGGTACTAAAACTATAAATAATAATATAAAAAACTTAGTTTGAAGCTACTATATTATTATTGAATAATATAGAGCTAAAAAAAATATCGCAAATTATTGTATATTGACATTAATATTGAAGCCATACAAAATAAAATTATTACAAAATGTGGGTTCTCTGCGAATGCGCTAAAAATTTTCACAAAATTAATACGAAGCTCAAATTATTTTCTAAGAAGTCGCTGTTTTAAGTTAAAAAAAACATTCTTCGGCTTAAAAAGGGAAAAAGCTATCGGAATACTGATGATTTAATGAATATCATCAATAAAAAAGTTAAAAACATTGTTTTGTTTCTCGCTTCCCAAAACACCTCTAATCTCTTTTCAACCCTAATCAGTTTTTTTACATTACCATTCAAGTTTAATACACAAATAACTCTTTCTCAGGTAAACTATAATGTACGGCTACTAAAGTCAACAAACTTAAATGTAAACCGTTCCTTAAAGCTTTACTACCAAAACGTCCGTGGCTTGAGGACCAAGTCCTATAAAGTAAGTCTTTCTTCTACTTTATCAGCTCATGATATCATATGCCTTACGGAAACATGGTTGAACGAGGATATTTTTGATGCTGAGATCTTGCCACATTACACTGTTTTCCGCAAGGATCGTGACCGTTTAGTCTCTGGTAAGTCTGATGGTGGAGGGGTTCTCGTTGGCATTCACGAATCTCGCGCTTGTTCCGTTTGCAGCGATTTTACTACTTCTTCCTCAGTGGAATGTATTTTAGTGCGTGTTTCTTTAGCTCCTACTTCATTGTTATTGGTTGCTTCAATCTATATCCCCTGTAATGGCCCTTCTTCACTTTACGAACTTTTCTTTTCTGACCTATCATCCTATCTTCTATGTCGTTTTCCATCCGACCACTTAATGTTATGTGGTGATTTCAATATGCCTTCAATCGAGTGGAACACCTCCCTTTCAACCATTACTTCTAGTAATAATCTTTCCTTAACCCTGTCTTCCTTCATTTCTTTATGCTCCCTTTCTCAATTAAACTCGTTACCTAATACCAATAGAAAAATACTAGATCTTATCTTTTCTAATCTTCCAATGTCTTCCGTTTACTTAGATTCCGCTGTTTTACCGTATGTCCCTCCCGATCCCCATCACCCTCTTTTACTTTTAGAACTTTCTTTAAATTTTCCCTCTAGATCTAAAGTCCCTTGCTATTCCCGGTTCAATTTCTTTAAAACCAACTTCACCGGAATGGCGAACGAAATCAACCATGTTAATTGGTACGCATTTCTTCGATGTTTAGATGTTGACGAGGCTCTTCATAGACTTTACGTCTTCCTTACAAACCTCATTCATCGCTTTACTCCCACATGTCGTTCCAGAAGGCCTAATGATGCTCCATGGTTTACCACTGAAGTTGCTGCCGCCCTTATGGCAAAGGATGTTGCACGTAAGAAATACAGACGTTCTTCTCTGCTTGTTGATCTTCTTGAATTCAAAAAACGACGCTCTCATGCCAAAAGGGTCGCTAAAGAAGCCATGTGTGCCTACGTTGCCAGAGTTGAGGCTTCGATCTGTTCCAACAATTCTAAACCCTTCTGGTCATTCATTCACTCCCTGAAAAAATCCCCCGTTATCCCTCAAAGCATGCTTCTTCACGAAAATTCTGCTGCCACAACTGAAGAGACCTGTGAGCTCTTCGGTCGTTTTGTTTCGTCGTTTTCAACCCCGCAAAACTCTCTTTCTCCTCCACATGTTTCTTTTTCAACTCCTTCGTCGTATCGTGATAGCCTGAAAGCGCTCTCTTCCTTCCATACAAACCCTTTAGAAGTTGAGAACTTAATGAGTTGTCTCGATTCTAGCTCTAGTTGTGGCTCTGACGGTATTCCAAACATACTAGCCAAGTCACTATCTTCTTCACTTTGTGTACCCTTGTCGATAATATTTAACCTCAGCATCGCAACTGGCGTTTTTCCTTTCTTATGGAAATCTGCCAATATTTTCCCTATACTTAAAACCGGTGACCCCACTTGCATCTCGAATTACCGCCCTATATCGCTTTTGCCTTGCTTCAGTAAACTACTGGAAAGAGTTGTCTACACCAGAGTATATCCTCTATTTGTGCCTTTCCTCGCCACCGAGCAACATGGATTTGTCAAAGGCAAATCTACTGTTACTAATTTGCTATCGTTCACCAACACTGTTGTCTCCGCGATTGATCAGCAAAGACAGGTGGATGTTCTTTACACAGATTTCTCCAAGGCGTTTGACTCTGTCAACCATGAGCTTCTTCTGTTGAAATTAGAGAAATATGGTTTTCATGGTCCGCTGATTTCCTGGTTTTCTACTTACATTCATGAGCGTACTTGTGTTGTTACGGTGAACTCCTGTTCGTCCACTCCCTTCTATCCCTCCTCAGGTGTTCCACAGGGTTCGATCCTTGGCCCCTTATTATTCTTAATTTTCATTAATGATCTCCCGGGTCTGCTAAACTCTTTTTCTCTTCTATACGCAGACGATCTAAAAATATTCAGAGTAATCGATACATTCGAAGATTGCTTACAGCTTCAGAATGACCTGCTCACTCTTATCAACTGGTGTAATGAAAATCATCTTACTTTGAATGTTTTAAAATGTCGCCAAATGTCATTCACGCGTAAAACTTACCCACTAGTATTTTCTTACTACGTTTCTGGAGCCTCTCTCGAAGTCGTTTTAAATTTTAAAGACCTCGGGGTAATTTTTGACCCTAAACTATTACTTGATAAACATATCTTGCACATAACCTCCAAATCGTCCAGACTTTCGGGTTTTATACTGAGATCTTCTAAATATTTTACCGATATCTCTACTTGTGTACACTTGTTTGTCTCCTTTGTCCGCAGTATCCTCGAATACTGTTGTCAAATTTGGTGTCCTTATTTTCAATATTTGATTGATGCGGTTGAATCTGTACAACACAGGTTCACCCGCTCTCTTCTTTACAAATTCAATTTTGATTACTGTGGGTATAGTGCGAGACTTACCATGCTGCAAATACCATCCCTGAAATCTCGCAGACTTTTGCTCAATGAATGCCTTCTGTTCAAACTGCACCATCAACTTGTCCCATCGGACATCTGCAACCAGGTTTCCGTTCGTGTTACGGATCGGTCAAATAGATCCACGTTAACGTTTAACGTTCCTTTTGCGCGGACTGACACGTACTACTTTTCACCGCTTTTACGCATACCCAGGCAGCATAATGCACTCGGACTAGGTTCTCTGCCACCGACCTTGTCACGTTTCAAAACTATTTTAAAGGATAAAGTCGTTACTTGTTCAGTTTAATACGTTTTTATCTTTTTTCCTTGCTCATATGATACATGATTTTTAATTTTGATTTTCTTATTTCGATATTCTGTTTGTTCTCTATATATGCTTACATTTTTTCTCTCTCTCTTTTCATTGTAGTTTTTTTTCTTTCTTATTTTTCTTAATTTTGAATTTATTCAATTTCACCTTGACTTTGTTTATGATATTTGATCTTTTTATTATTATTATTTTGTGCTCTCTATTTTTCATTCATTCTTTAGTAGATTCTTTGTATGTATTATATGTTTCTATATTCAGTTATTGGATTTTTATCTGTTGAATATGTAATTAAATAAACAAATAAATAAATAAATAAAGAAAGGCGGCAGATGACATTGATTCACCTAAATTGTTTGCAACTAAACTCGGTTTATCTCGGAACGCTTCAACATTCATTTTCTCGTTATTATTTAAATAGCTTGAAAACTTCAAATCTTCAGTCATCAAATATTATATATTTTCGTAGTTCAGAGTGTAAAATAAGTTGAAGTTGGTAGTTGTTACTGCTAGAGAGAGGAGATTTGGTTGACACATAGCAGCAAAATTTAAAAAAAAACTGAATTTATTTACTGAATGACAAAATGTATCATTTTGCCACGATTCTGTGAGTTGCTGTATCATTGTTTTAAAAATAGAAGTTTCAAATAAAAATGTATCAAAATGATACAAATGTATCAAAAATAGGAACCCTGCATGTAACTTTAGGAACGTTAACGTTTCTAAAGCTATTTTCAGCTCATAGAGCATTTATTTTTATTATTCATCGCATGTGCAGACCGAGTTAAATATATTAATTGATGAAAACATTGTTAGTTGAAAATTATACTTTCGTATCATCAGTATTGCCTGTGGTAATATATACTTCAATTGTTGAAAGCGATGCTTATTTAGTCGAAGCAATGCTAATTTGCAAATTAATTTTCTCCATAGTGTGCACTTAAAAAACATTACGTTTCATATAGTAAATTCGTAATCAACAGTTAATTCGGTATTATTTCACCAGTAGCACGTTAGATGAAATTATCTTTTGCCTAAAATGCACGAATACCGAATGAACAATTCTTATAAGACAGTTGCTTCCCAATTTGCACAAACTGGCTTAAATTTTGTTTTTAAATAGTAATTTTATTTTTCTCATTAATATACCAAATAAGATAAATTAAATAAAGATGAAAGATTTTTATATGTACATTAACTATTTTGATTAAGAACTTTAAAATATTTATCTATACTTTCTGCAAGCCTATTCATTAGTTTCATGAATAAAGCTTTCATAAAAGCTCCGATTCTTTATAAAAACTCAAATTGTTATTTCGCAAGCATTGCGAAAAATTCTTGCAGACTGACTTTGCGTTGATATATATCCTTGAATGAACAAATGGTTGATTCCATCACAAGGTATACATATTTAATGATATCTTAATCGAAAGTGGAAGTGGAAGGAGAAAGTGGAAGGAGATACAAATACCTCCTCAAATGCTCACATATGCATTTTTCCACATTTTCACTCACTCTTAACTAAGATATGGCAATATAGTAGCCACTTCGATGATCAACGTTATGTTTACAAAGCCCTCATTGCGGAAATGGATAATATTACCATCGAGACCGTCCTTACGTGACCTATCTGCACGTTCATTTTATTAACTACAAGTGTGCATACCTGCCGTAGGGGTGAATGGATTCAGATTCTATTGTATATAGAAGGTGACAGCACACACTTTGGCTTGTTTGCATTAGCATCATGTTTTTCCACACTTCACCTTCAAAGCAACACGTTGCATAGCAATATCGATAAGAAAATGCTCCCTGTTTGCTCCCTACGGTATAAAATAGACATTTCTTTAAGACATCGGAGCTCAGGAATTAATAGCTCGGTATAAACAAGCATGGAAATATTTGAAATCTACAACGACCTTAGTAGATTTGATAGTTCAGAGTCTTCCAATTAGATTTTCAAAATATGCTTCTTTCAAAATAACTCGCTATTGCCTTCAAGGAGTTTTTAACTAAAAAGACCGTTTTGTGTAGGGGAACAAATTGATCATCAAGAACGAGAGTTCTTTATATTCCAAGTTTAGGATTTGGCTTTATTATGAGATTTACGCTAAAAACAATTTCAGAGCTTGGAAGAACTAAGACATAAAATTTCACTGTAGTTGTACGAAATGGATTTTCGACCCAAAAGAAGAATATTATGGTGTTTGTATGATATGAAAATCAAGTAAACTCATTGCATCAATAGTTGAGATTATTTTGCTTGAATTTGTTCAAAATAAAAATCGAATGAAGACGAAAAGAAATGCTACTTAAAGAATGATTTGCTTTTCAAAAAAAAAAACATTAATTGAAATTTCGTGAAAAATTTGAACTACCATATGTTAAATATTGAATATTTTCGTACTTATCCAAAATGGTGGATGCTTAAAAAGAAGATTCATTCGGTCTGATTAACTTGATTATAGCACTTGAACCGAATATAAAACTGTTCTAATGTTTCAGCTGACCATTTCAGCTTCAAAGACATACAATTGTCATCAGGCAAATTAATAGTACTGTCATGCCACTGTGGGCAGATTGGGCTATTTCCCGCCAATTGGGCTATCTAAAATTTGAATTCGCGGGACGTTTTTTCATTTCGCAGGTTGTCGGTTTTTGGGCTATCTATTTCTATGAAAAACTATATTTGAGCTATACATCAAAACACTATACGATCAAACCACCTGAACAATTAAGCTATAACATCACCGCAAATACTATTTCTTGAAGAAAATTCACTCTGCCATTCAATATTTGGCAGGATACGATCAATTTACGACCATAAACGAATCTCTCCCGGAAGATTGAGTACATGTCTTTTTGAAAGGATGATGATGATTTTTTTTAATTATAAACCGAAGAAGCCATAGCAGTTTTTGTTAGTTCCGATCGTGAATTCAAATCGCAGTCATTCAAAATTCAATCTTTAAAAATAATTCATTTTATTTCAAAGCACACTTTAATTTTTTCGCGAAAAGTCGCTTCGAGATCCACAAGTGAAATTGTTTGACGTATATCTCCTTTTGAAAGTATTTAAACGTCTAATCAGAATGTTAACAGCTGATCGCCTAACCGAATAAAATAATTTATTTCAATACTTGCGTTCATAGTTTTGAATGTATGAAATCGGATAAAATATTTACATTTTAAATAAAATATTCAGCCTTTCTAGCAATTAACACTGTTTCTTATACTAATTGAACTTTTGTGCCATCCGAATTTGAAAGTTTATTTTTTGTGAGAACATTTTAGGAAAGTTCTTGAAAAAATGAGTGGCTTTCTACACTTATTTTTTCAACGACTTTTTTAAAATTTCCACACAGTTCCGGGCAAGACATTCATTTGCTATTTCGCGGGGCCAAACATTTATTTTTCGCGGGGCAAGACAACCATTTGCTATTTCGCGGGGCAAGACATTCATTTACTATTTCGCGGGGCAAGACCTTTATTTTTACTATTTCGCGGGGAAAGACATTCATTTACTATTTCGCGGGACAAGACATTCATTTACTATTTCGCGGGGTAAGACCTTCATTTTTCGCGCGGCAAGACAACCATTTGCTATTTCGCGGGGCAAGACCTTTATTTTTCGCGGGGCAAGACATTCATTTACTATTTCGCGGGGCAAGACCTTTATTTACTATTTCGCGGGGCAAGACCTTTATTTATTTTTCGTGGGGCAAGACATTCATTTACTATTTCGCGGGGCAAGACATTTATTTTCAAATTTTCACACAGTTTCTGTAATTTATTCACATTTTTCCCGTTTCAAATACGTTATGAATAAAATTTTGTCTATATATGGTATGGAACATTTTTACTGTTTCAAACGACTTCTGTGCTCCCATTAGAGCATTTATGTTACTTCGCACGAGTTTTACGGATTTAAAAATTATAGTTCAATCAGCTTAAATGAATTAATTTAGTTATAAATCTCGTGTGGCTCTTTTTGGGCTACAAATAAAAAATCTTGGCTAGTTTGGGCTATGAAAGTTTGAAATTGGGCTACATTTTCTCGCAAACATCTGGCCACACTGTGTCATGCTATCATCTGGTAAGAGAATACTACGATCACGTGGACGTGGAGAGAAGTCTTGAATGAACGAGTGTCATATAAAGTGAATTCTCATCTGAATTTATAATAAAGTGTATGTGCCGCTTTGCATTCACGTGGAAATAGCCCACATGCGAAAACTTTAAAGCGCTCTGGTGAAAAATATTCATATTGCAGACATGCCGGTTTGATGTCACAGCGACGATATATATATATGTATATATATATATATATATATATATATATATATATATATATATATATATATATATATATATATATATATATATATATATATATATATATATATATATATATATATATATATATATATATATATATATATATATATACGTATATATATATATATATATATACGTATATATATATATATATATATATATATATATATATATATATATATATATATATATATATATATATATATATATATATACGTATATATATATATATACGTATATATATATATATATATATATATATATATATATATATATATATATATATATATATATATATATATATATATATATATATATATATATATATATATATATATATATATATATATATATATATATATATATATATATATATATATATATATATATATTTTTATATATATATATATATATATATATATATATATATATATATATATATATATATATATATATATATATATATAAATATATATATATATATATATATATATCAGCAGAAAGATTAAGGAGATAATCTCGGGAGTGGCCAATTCCATTGAGCTGAAATTTTCGGGGGGACATCGATATATTTACATACAAGCAGTAAGTCCATGATTTGTTATAATTAAGATGTCTGTAATCCTTTGGCGGCGGCGGGCATTTCAGTGAGTTTTCAGGTACCCCTATATTTTTCTGCAGTGTACATTTTTATAAGAGTAGGTATTGGAAATGAAAATTTATTATATTTCATGCTTGCCTATGATATAAAATTGGAAAAATTGACCCTTGTGTGGTCGCTGAGGGACTAAAAGTAGGCAATAACTTTTTTCAAATTTTGATTTATCATAACGTCTGGCAGGAATTTTGGACCATGGTGAAGTTTGCAGAGCTGATGTTGACTAAGGGTATATTAATATGGACTTCTGAGACTGTGCAGGCACTTAAAAAATTCCTTCGAATTGTTGACCTTCCTGAAAAATGTTTGTTTTTTGCTAAAATATTCAAATTATTGATAAACCTTAACCTTTGTCCACCATGCCAATTTGAAACCTTTAAAATTCCGAGTTGCAGCCCATCACTAAATTACCTCTATTTTCATCACTCAAAACTTCTGCTCACGAGAATTGATGACCGGATAATCCGATCAAAATGAAATTTACAGGACTTGTTGGTATTAACTAGGGCCAGGTCTGATAGGAATGATTTTAAAATACAAAAAAAAACTGTTTTTTCTACAAAAAAACAAAGCCTTTTGGCACAGAACTTTCGATTCAGCCATCTAATTTTAACGAAATTCACGCAGTACTTGAAACTTACTTTAGGCCAGATTTGGTAGAAATTTGGTTGAAAAATTAGAACAGAATTGCAAGCTACGGTGATTTGTGTCTCCTAAACCTTAAACATATCGTTGACGAAATTTCGTAGAAAAATCATGAAAGGGCTGCCAGCTATGGTATTTTTTGTAATTTTTTGGCATTTCTTTGCTAAGTGATGTTGTCATAAAAATGTCAAATGGGAATGATCCTACAATGACAATTAGCAACAAATAATCAATCTTCAAAAATTTGAAAACTGTTGACGGCGGTTACCCTAAATTTTTTTTCACCTCTTAAACTTCCAGCAAAGTCACCCAATCGCTATGAAATTCACAGGGTTAGCTCAAATTAGTGTTTTTGGCTGTGGTGCTAGCACAGAACTGCCAGCACCAAACATTTTCGTAAACGTTGCACCAACAGATGCTTCCACTTTGTATTCATAAGCAAAGCATTTACAATAAAATAAACAACCAATGTTTAAATATTCCTTGCTTTGGAACATTTTCGGATAACAGCCCCAGACATAGTTTAATCGCCAAAACTTACGATGATATCATATGATGAAAACGAAATTCAAAGGATCGGTTGATTTTAGTACGAGCCTGTTATGGTAGATTTATTGTTGCTTCGTTAGAAAAATGTTGCCAGCACTGAACATTTTCATCCGAAAATATGATCGACACTTTCGAACGGAAAGTTTTACGTAGGATTTTCGGGGCTGTTCGCGACCGAGATGGGTGGCGCATCCGGTACAACATGGAGTTGTACGAACTGTATGATGAGCTGGAAGTCTCCAAAATCGTCAAACTTCTACGGATACAATGGGCAGGGCATGTACAACGCATGGATGACGATCGCATGCCAAACGGACGTAGAGGAAGACCAAGAGCTCGTTGGGAGAGCTCAGTATATGCGGACGCTGAGCAACTATTGGGGTTCCAAGATTGGAGGACGCGGTCACGTGACCGAGATAATTGGAGGAGATCGACCCAGGTGGCCAAGGTCCGACGCCGAGCTGCTGTGCCACGATGATGAATGAACTGAATGAATTGTAACTATTGCTGGCGTAAAAAGTGTAAAATTCGCCTTTATAACATAAATGTTCCGGCAGAACTTTATCCAGTTACTTCCGTCATGAAATCATGGTGACAGCTTTCAATCAATTTCAAATTGCATTTGTAGCATATCTAAAGAATTCACATTCACAATTTCACATTTAAAAACCAAATCACATTTAAAAACAAAAACAATCAATAATGCCATCGTAGCACAAAACAAGCACACAAAAGCGCCTATACTCACCTTCTAATAGTACAAAAATACGTTTACTCAAAAAATTGCTAATCAAATCATGCATAAAAGCTATGCGGTAGAAAAATGTCACAGCAGTAGTCATGTAGACAACAACAAAGCTCCAAATCATTGAAAAAGATCCAAATCATTGAAATAAATTAGAAGCTACTTTAAAAGCTGCGGGGAAATATGAGTGGAGTCATCACTGGAACAAAACAGAAATATTAAAACTCAACTTCTTTTATTTAAATATTTTTCTTAGCATTCCGCCTTAGCATTTTTAAAATAAAGGGCTATTGAAAAAGTATCCTTTGGATATTGCGTCCCTTAACCAAGTTATATTAACTTTTAAGTATTTTAAACTTTTGACATCTCTGTACAAGTAGAAACCATTTTGATGAAATAAACAAAAATGATTTTCCAGCTTTTAACTTTGTAGATATGATGCCAATATGTGAGCTTGGTATGCAAAACCAGTCTCAGATATCTTACTGACTTCACTGAGAAGGCTAATGGCCAACCTTGGTGGACTTAATAAGGCGAAACGTTGGCTGCATATGGCGACGATCCTTTCCGTCTTTCTAACTAACAAAAAAAAAAACTAAAGCTAAAAAGTTCTGGGAGCGGTTTGACAGTGACCAGCAAAGAGATGCGCGTATTGCTTGACGCTATCATATGATTTCAGCAGAGGTCACGATGGTGATGTTGGGGCCCACCTCGACAGACATATTAGCACGAGCAAAATAAGTACTAAAGGTTACAACATGATACTACTCGTGATGTTTTAGGATGCAAACACGTCTACAAAATATCCCAAATTAACCGGTTTTTTTAGATAAATGAAGAGTACTGTTTTTGGTTGTGTCCAAATCTTTCTGTTAATGAAAATGCTAATGAGTTTATTGAATTTTACAAGCCTAGAAAGACGGGCACTTAAATTGCTGATTGGAGAAATTGAAAGTGCTTGAAGTGTATGCTGCCTCTTTTATACTCTAATTAATGAAGTTGGAGTACAAATCGCGCAAGAGCTACGTTTAAATTCTTTGAATATGTAACTTTTTGCAAAGAAATTATGTATAATTTTGCGGAGTTTGATTGTGACCTCATTTAAGGACCAAACGGCTAAAGTTATACGATCCTTAGCGATGTTTAAATGATTTGGAATTTTCTCTTTTAACGATGTTTAATCAGAGTTACCATATGACACACAGCATTTAAATGATTTTTTATGACAAATGATCATTTGGAGCAATTTACAGTAAAATAATAAAAAGTATTCTCTAATTTTGTCCTTTACATCTCTTATACAATGAAAAGAAAAAATCCATACAATGCATACGCTCGACTATTTTTTCATAATTCACCGGTCTACGGTGCGTGATGTCGTAGGATACAGCGCCGAAAAGCGATCACCAATTGTCGTAATCTTGTTTCCTTGATTCATGTGGCCACACTATACTGTGGCCAGATATTTGCGAGAAAATGTAGCCCAATTTCAAACTTTCATAGCCCAAAATAGCCAAGATCTCTTATTTGTAGCCCAAAAAGAGCCACACCAGATTAATAACTAAATTAATTCATATAAGCTGATTCAACTATAATATTCAAATCCGTAAAACTCGTACGAAGTAACATAAATGCTCTAATTGGAACACAGAAGTCATTTGAAACAGTAAAAATGTTCGATACCATATACAGACAAAATTATTCGCAACGTATTTGAAAAGGGAAAAATGTGAATAAATTACAGGAACTGTGTGGAAATTTGAAAATAAATGCCTTGCCCCGCAAAACAGCAAATGAATGTCTTGCCCCGCGAAATAGCAACTGAATGTCTTGCCCCGCGAATAATAAATGTCTTGCCCGGCGAAATAGCAAATGAATGTCTTGCCCCGCGAAATAGCAAATGAATGTCTTGCCCTGGAACTGTATGGAAATTTTAAAAAAGTCCTTGAAAAAATAAATGTAGAAGGTCAGTCATTTTTTCAAGAACTTTCCTGGATTGTTCACACAGAAAATAAACTTTCAAATTCGGATTGCACAAAAGTTCAATTAGTATAAGAAACAGTGTTGATGGCTAGAAAGGCTGAATATTTTATTTAAAATGTAAAGATTTTATCCGATTTCATACATTCAAAACTATGAACGCAAGTTTTGAAATAAATATTTTTTTCGATTAGGCGACCAGCTGTTAACATTATGATCAGACGTTTAAATACTTTCAAAAGGAGATATATGTCAAACAATTTCACTTGTGGGTCTCAAAGCGACTTTTCGCGAAAAAATTGAAGTGTGCTTTGAAATAAAGTGAATAATTTTCAAACATTGAATTTTGAATGACTGCGATTTGAATTCACTATCGGAATTAACAAAAACTGCTATGGCTTCTTCGGTTTAAAATTTAAAAAAAGTCATAATCATCTTTTAAAAAAGACATCTACTCAATCTTTCGGGAGACTTTCGTTTGTGGTCGTAAATTGATCGTATCCTGCCAAATGTTGAATTTCTGCTGGAATATTTTAATTCTTATGACTTTGGATTTGAACTCTCATCACGACTCCACTTTCGACCGTCGAATTTCGAGTGAACCCACATTTGCAACAACACTTTTGTAATTGTAAGTGGAGACACTTTATCCCAAGCAGATCCTAATTACCAGAGAGCTTCAAATATAGAAACTAATTTTGCTGGGCCTGAAGAACACTCAGTATTTTCCAGAGCTCATAATATGAATTCCATCATATAAGTGCAGTATGTTTAGTATAAAGGTGTTATGACACTACATTAATTTGCGCATTAATCATCTCATTATTAATCCGAAAAGAAAAGAGATCGAAATATTTAGTGTGAAAGAGACAAGTAGGTGAGTGCAGTCAAAACAATTGTTCGTTTTGACAGTGACGATTAACTGTTATCGAAATGTCGAAGGTTTGCTGGAACGCGGATCAAATCAAGGCTAAAATGTGTCAAATATTCTAATATGACACATTCAATTTCCGACTTGTCAAAATTTTGTCGAAGTCGGCCGCATTATTATAGCACACCACATTAATTATGGCATTAATATTTAACAGTTTAACATTATTGGCTAGTGAGGCTTATTCGCTCATACAAAATGCGTATATCCATGTTTATTCATTGTCTCTCTCTATTCGGATTATTAATGGCATTATTAATGTAGTGTCATAAAACCTTAACTATGATCTAAGGGCTGTAAATAAGAAGTGCAAAAAGGTCGAAAAAACTGTAGCTTGATGCCTTAAGCCCGGTCCAGACGCTAGGTTTTGCACAACGTTTTATCTGCGCAGTCAAAACGTTGCAAAAATAAAGAGCGTCCAGATGATGCAAATCTGTATTTATTTTAGCGCAGTTTTAGTGGCGTCGCCATGGAGGAAGTACTACTCTGGTCAATTTTTGCATGTTGTCTCGTGAAGAAAAAGAAACAAATGGAACATCTCCAAAGAACCCGGCGTTCACAGTGGTCGAGGAAATGGCTTCTAAAAAGACAGCACTTTTCTCACATTAAATTACTGCGTGAATTAAGTGATGAACCTAATGATTGGCGGAACTACTTGAGAATGAACATATACACATACATTCATTTATTGGAATTAGTGAAACCATATATCACAAAAGAAAATACTTGTATGTGTAAAATACTTTCGTACAAGGTAATAAACTCAGTTAGAAACTCCCGTGAGCATTGTCGAAGGTTTGCCATTTGCTAAAAATGTATAAAAAAACGTAGCTAATCGTCCACACGTAACGACTTGTCGGCACAATTCACGGATAACTATGCCTAACCACCTCCGTTATCGCTGCAACTGTACCGTTTCCGTGCAGTTCTCAAAATTGCACAGGTTTCCTATCCACACGCAACGTTTTATCTGCAACCTTTAAGACTGTGCAGATAAAACGTTGTACAAAACGTAGTGTCTGGACCTGGCATTAGAGATTATCAATGCTATCACATCTAGCTTTATCAAAAAAAGATGGTGGTGTTTGCAATTACATTTCAATATCAAGTGTTTCTTTAAAACTAGCACCCGTCATCGAAGGTCTTGTGTTAGCTCGCCAAGTTGTGCCCAAACTTAGCTCAATGTCAATTCTTCCCAACGTTATTGGTCTTTTGGTGTCTCCTATGCAGCTTCCATTGCAACTGTCACGCATTTTTTTCAAGGTTTTCCATATGTACAGTTTTTCAATTTAGGACGTAGTAATTTTTGAGATGTTGCTCTAAAAAATACTCCTGTCTCATCAAGATTATAGAAATTTGAAGAGTCATAGCCTTTACATAACATTCTTAGCTGTGACTGAATTTCCCGAAATGTGTCTAAATCAACATCAGCTTCGTCGCCACAAAGCGTGCCGTAGTGAATATTGTAGTCCTTTTTAACGGATTTTAGCTTTCTATTTGATGCCTTGAAATCACAAAGTTTTAATTTTCTAGTGATTTGACAGGCTTTACTGTGAAATATCTGGCCGGACATTGGCAAATTTTTGGAGCATGTCTTACAAGACCATGAATATAACAATTTATCTATTTGGTAGTACGGTAAATTTAATTTCAACCGCTTTCTCCCAGTGTCTTCAAAATTTTCCAAAGTTATTCAATTTCCGTCGTCATCACGGTCCAATTCTAGAGGTTGCCCGATTGCAGAGTGAATTTTCTTCAAGAAATAGTATTTGCGGTGATGTTTTAGCTCAATTGTTCAGGTGGTTTGATCATTTACTGTATAGCCCAAATATAGTTTCTCATAAAAATAGATAGCCCAAAAACCGCCAACCCGCGAAATGGAAAAACGCCCCGCGAATTCAAATTTTAGATAGCCCAATTGGCGGGAAATAGCCCAATCTGGCCACAGTGCTGCTGGTACAGTCTGGCTGAGCATGAAGATGCTCAACACTCATTTTTGTGCGCAGTCACTTCGAGTCGCACCAATGAACCTATAGCCCATTATACAACGTGGACTGATTTAAGGATTGAGATTGAAACAATGAAAAGTAAACGGGTTGTTTAAAGGTTTCGATTCCACAGTTTCAATCTCTATCCGCTTTGAATCCACTTTCAAGTCACGTTGTATACTGGGCTTATGTTTGGCCTGCTAACGCCTCAGACGATCGTCCTGAGAAATTAGTGCGCATAAAGAGATAAGAGGGTGTCGAGACGGACCTATGGCTGACGTTGTTGCTGAAGTCGGTGAGGACCATGTGTAAGTTAGCACAACCAGGCCGAACTGTCGGTCAAGCGAATACGGACATCGTACTTCATGGACTTGTAGATTATATTTTTTAATGATTCAGGTTTTAGCACCCTGCGATCTAATAAATTACCCTGTGATCTAATAACCAGATTTATTTTGCTATCTATACTAAAGAAACTTTTTTATATACACTTGATAAGGCTAAATTACGAAAAGTATCGTCTTAGTTGTATACATATGTAGATCTCCAAAATTTTGCCTTGTTTATAAGTTTAGGCATGAAGCTTAAGCCTGAATTAGATTGCCATGCAGTTCAGTGAAGTGCCGCGCGGTGCCGATGCAGTGCACGCATTGCAAAGCACACTAAAAGCAGTGCAGTGTTCTGACAATGAATGTCAACTAAATTTGTGGAGGTTTGTTATTTAGATTTTCTGCATCTTTTTTCGTCCATTTACAATTTAATGCCTGGAACGGAATTTCCGCCTCAATTTAAATGGTTTCTGCCCGGTCAACTACTCTCAAACGAATGCCAGATGATGCAGTGTGCAGTGTTTTTAGAAATTAGTCTAAAATGATGCAGTGCAGGGCACTACGACGCACTGCACTGCACTGAATGTGAATTGCTACATGGAATTACATGAGCTCTAAATTGCAGTCCAGTGCACTGCACTGCATAGCAATGTAATTCAGGCTTTATGCTTCATTCAGTTTCCTAGTTGATAAATTCCAATCGTGTCTTAATTGCATCACCACAAAAGCTACTACCTGCTAAGGACGTCTTTATTTGCAGAAAACTTGACGTTTGTAATTCCACATCACATTCTTTACCGAGCAGAGTGTCCATCAGTCTACGCATCATATAGAGAATGTCCAGCCAAATGTTGGTTCCATGCATGTGCTCATGAGCCTGAAATAATTTATAACTTATAACGTGGGAATGTAAATGCAATATTGTGCAATTGACATGGTTGTAGTACAAGCATCGATGCAAAACTACATTGCAAATGGAACATTAATATCCTATCAGCATATGGGCCCACATGTATTAAGCTGCATTCATTCATGCATTTTTGAACGTGTTTTACGTATTGTTTAATTTTTTTATTGTACGTATCGCACGTCCATGTTTCTATAACATTAATTTTTATCAGATCATAGCATTCTGTCGTTTGCACTTTAAAATGCCATTTGCTTTTGCTATCAGAAATAAATACAGCATAATGATGGTGTTGATGTCGACAACATGATGATGTAAATTTTTTTTAGATATTCAGCTTACATGAATTGCATTCAAGTTTCGACGGCGAGCATTTGCATATGCTCACTGTGGAACACTGCCAACTAACTATTCTTTCGTAGATTGCGTTCCATGAAAATCACATTTGTGCGCATCAACGTGCATCCCACAACCAGCAATTAGTTGTTACATTAACATGCAGCTTGGTGAGAATACATGCTAGCATGCATGAATTGATTGGTTTTTAATTTTCAAATTTCTGATGAATTTGTCAAACTTAACTACTGTTACAGGACTACTCATCAATGAAACTTCTATAAGGTTAACTGAAATTCGGGAAAACCAGGAAGAGCAGAACTTTTGAAATTAATATGAAACCGAATTTAACAATGTTGAATTCCGAAATGGTGTTCAAGGAAACGAAGAAACTCATCTGTGATATTAGGATTAAATTTTCATCTTAGACTTTGATTGGATCGAGATCGTTATCCTGTAGTATTATAGTTAAATTAGTTTTGAAGTTGTGATCTGTAAACAAACCGAAATTAAATAGTAGAAATAATGCAGTGTTGCTATGCAAGTCGAGACGACAATAATTTCATCGAAAGGTATTGTACTTATTGAGATCAAAAAGATAGAGAAGATCGTTATTGCAGTCAAGCAAAACAAATCAGTGGTAGAATTGTCAATTTACACCAAATTCTACTTAAAATGATTTATTTAATATTGTAAATATCAATAATCTGTAAAACTATTTTTCTTCAAAGTAAGGAAATCATATTGACTTAGGTGTTTATCTACTATTGAGGCTTACGGACTTTTTTTTGCAGTTTAAACCTCCGAGAACACAGGGGGTCAAATTGACCCCAGTGACCTTTTTGGCCGATCGCAGCGCTTAGGCCTGCGGGAAAAGTGGAGTACTATAGGCTCCTAAGAGTATTTCTGTATCTTGACTGTCAGTTAACACCGTTCGCATTAGTGATGGGCGTTTCGGTTTTTTTCAAAAAACGAAAACGAACTGTTTTTTTTTTCAAAAACAACTGTTTTTCAAAACTGTTTGAAAAAAACAGTTTGAATTAACGAGAGGAACAAATTTTATGCTGTACGACAATTAGAGTTAAGTCTTACTAGGATTTTCACATACTAGGTGTAACTAGTACGAGTACCAAAAAATACCTGTTCCAAATACCTATTTGAAGTATGTACATGTATGCATACAATGCATACGATTTGCAGTAATGTAATGAAATGGACTAATATGCCCGCTTCCACCCTCCAGATACAACGTTACCAAGCTAGAATGGTGATGGTGCACGATTACCTTCAAAGAATACCGAGTCATTAGTCTGTGCAGCTTGTCCGTAACTTTCCAATGGTCGGTCATTTACTTGGCAAGTTTTTCACCATCTAAAGAAAAACGATCAAATTCAATCAATTCAATTAATTTTTCATTTTATTATATGCAAAAAGTAGCTCCTGTATTCGTTCAAATGACAAAAGTAAAAAAATTACTAAGATAGATTGTCATCTATATAACGTTTCATCGAGCGATCTCTGATAACAAACTTTTCCTGGCTAATCTAAAACAGTCGGATTTCCACTTCGCCTCATTGAAGCATGAAGTTTTTATTAAGAAATAAAAAAAATGTTTCGTTTAATAAACATGCACCCACTAGGGGGCCAACCTCTTCCGTAAGGCTGAGCATGAGTCCAGGGGCACCTTACCTCTCATGGTCTCGTAAATTTTACAACCCCGGTAGGTATAGAGACATCCTCGTGGTGACCTGCAGTAAGGAGGAGGGCCTCAGCATACCCGGAGACACCAACTGATCAACCAAAAAGGATCTTGACCTGTTCCTCCTTGGCATTTTTAGTGCTACTTTTAGTTTAACCTGTGAATTTCATTTTGCCGTATCTTCGAAACTAGGCCGCTTTTTCCCATATTTGTATGGAAATTTCGACAGAAACAACTCAGAAAGGTCCCCGAATTCATGCTAGGTCAATAAAATATTGACGTTTTGGCCCAATCAAAAATTTACCCTATCAAAAATTTTTTGTCCTTAAAATATCACTAATATACTCCCCGACCACTTCCAATCATCGAAAGCGCGGTAAAGGCAGTTTTTGCCAAACTATGGCCAAAAAAAACCCCTTACTCCCTTACAAAACCGAAATTTTTATATCACAGTAATAGGTCTTGGCCCGTTATGTCCCAAACCACTCTAACCCAAAATTGGCCGTTTTTGTCCGATTTCAGCTCCTTTTGCCCTAAAAACTTTTTGAATATTTAAATAAAATGCTTGCAAGTACGAAAATGCTTGCAAGTATGAAAATATTGTTTTCCGCAGCTAAACAGTTTTCCACTGCCAAACAGTTCGTTTTAGCAAACGAAAAACGGTTCGTTTAAAAAAAACGAAAAACGATGAAAAACGATTCGTTTTAAAAAAACGGTTCGTTTGAAAAAAAAAGAAAAACTATTCATTTGAAAAAACAGTTCGTTTTAAAAAAACGATTCGTTTTAGAAAAAGAAAAACGATTCGTTTTACAAAAACGATTGGCTTTAGAAAAACTATTCGTTCTAGAATTGTTGGAATAATTGGTTTTAGAAGTACTATTCGTTGTAAAAAAATGGTGCGTTTTAGAAATTCTGTTCGTTTTAGAAAAACTGTGTCGCTATTTCGAAAAACTGTGTCGCTATTTCGAAAAACTGTTCGTTCGTTTTTTGCAGCCAATCGTTTTTTTCAAATTATTTGGCGTTTTTGAGCCCATCACTAGTTCGCATACAGTCCCAAGTCGTCAGTCGTCGTTGAGAAGCCTTTGAAGCAGATTAAGGGGTCAAATAGACCCCATATGCACTCGACGTCAATTTTGAGGTAAAAATTCAATTTTTTTTACTAATTAATCGATAGATTAATTTAAAAAAGCCAAAAAAATAAGTTTGCAAGTGCTTTTATGTTTTGTTTTTAGCAATATGACGTATAATCTGCGTTGTAATGTACGCAATAATTTGTTAGCTGAAGACAATGATAACAATTTTGGCGACAGTGATTCCTCCGAAGACAACCATGTCTCGGAGCAATCAGAATCTGATTATTCAGAAGATTATCATAACATTTTTTATAACATTTTTTTTATTATTCTATTATGTCTTGAGAGTATCCATATACATTTTTAGCTCAAAATATCAAAAACTGACAAAGCTATGATTTATTTTAAATATACAAATTTCGAAATCTTCACAATCGCCACGGTAAATATGCAAAATAAATACGTTTTTTTTCAAGAGTCACTATAGGGCTAATTTTTTATGATTTTGTCATACCTTGAGTGTATTCCCCTAAATTTTTAGCCAAAAATATTGAAAATTGACAAAGTTACGATTTTTTTTGTAAAAAAAGCTGATTTTCGATAAAACTGTTTTTTTTTCGCGAATATTTTTAGATATGTTAAGGACATTTAGGCTACTTCTAATGCATGAGAACTACTAAAAGAGGCCTCAATCTACATCTACAGTTTTTATCAAATGAAAATCTTCAGTGGCGGTGTTTCTATAGACGTTCAAAAGTGGTTGGGGTCAATTTGACCCCAATTGTTCTCGATGATCGAAAAAATAGGTGTGTTCTCGGAGGGTTAATACATTCGTTCCTATTTACCAATGTATAGATACTGAAAATTAAGGAGATAGAAAAGGATAAATAAATAAGCTTTTGAACTGAAATATCCCAAAAGAACTACAGAACTTCACATCTGATAAAATATCAAAGCTATTTGTACGATATAAAAAAGAAATTGTTGAAAATAAGAGCAAAAAGCAAAAAAGAGGAAAGTGAACCGTCCCATTCCATTAAAATAGCATTTAAGTTTTCGTTCGTCTTCAGACAGTTAGGTATACTGAAACGTTACTTATTCTGAAATAGTTATTGCACCTCAATAACTTGTCTGCTTGTCCGCCTGTCTTCGTGGCACAGAATAACAACTTTTGATTGATGGTCCGGTCGTCCTGAATACCGGATGTCGTTTTGGAGAAAATTACCCATTAAAGCATTGCGTAGGCTTGCTTTAGGTTAGGTTTTTCCTTTCTTAAATGGAAGTCATTATTATCCGACGATAATGATTTCCGGGCAAAATGCTAGAGAAAAATATGAGCCAGAATAAATCTAAAATATGATAGATATAGAACATTCAACATTTGACAAGAAAAGTTGAGAAATATTGTACTAAGCTTCGAATAGGTACAAATTATGATGTTTTATGTGTTATTGCCAGCATTTAGTTACCAAAGCTAATTCTTTTTCAGCTTATGAAAGCTTGTTTATCAGTGATGGAAATCATGAGAACAACGTTCGGAGTAAGGGATGAATAAATTAAATATTCAGCAATGCAATAAATGCTGAAATTTGATATTTAATACCATCATAAATATTACATATTTGAGTGATGAAAAATTTATTGAATGCTTTCAATTATGTTTTTCATGTAGATTAAAACAAGGCAAGCACCATTCAAAAAAAATTTCGTGTTTACAGTTAGGACTACAGAAAAATAATATGTTTTTAATATGTAATTTTTTGGTATGACAAAGTGAAATGTTGTTATATCTAGCTAGCATTTTCAACTCGACAGCTATATTAATCAATTAGTTTAAGCAAAAACATGTAAATTTACCGGCATTAGAATGTATTTTTGTTATACATTATGCTTTACGATCGGATTCCATAGCTTTTTTACTGGTGACAGATTTGTACAAAAAATGAAGTCAGCCAGAAAAACAACCTATGAAAAACAATGAAAGTTCTGGTGAAAATTTAAGAGTATGTTGTTGGTATTCTTGCTATAAATAGAATGATTGAAGAATATATTTTATAAAATCTAAATCATAAAATTTTCGAAGCCATTTTCTGCAAACTTATGGTTGCTGCGAACAAAACTCTCACAAAATGACGTGAAACACACTTAATTTAGGCGAAAACATTGAATTTGAGAATGTGTACCGAACGGCAACACCGTTCGGTGGAACGAAAACGACGACGATGATGGCGGACGTGACGAGAGGAAGTCAGTCTCGAACAAGTCCCCGACAAGCCCGGAAGGTTGCCAATTGGGTCCAAGCGCGGAGCGAGCGAATTAAGTGCAAGGCGCGACAGTGCAGAGCGGTGCGAGAGTGCAATATAATATCGTGCAATGTAAATAGTGCAATGTATCCTCAGAACAAATAGTGCAATAAAGGCGCGGCGGTAAACCGCCTATAATGTGTTTTTATTTCCTCATGCCGAGTGCGCACAAATGTGCCACCTTCGGCCCCATATTATACAGAATGGCATAGAATTTCGGAGTTTATATTAAGTTTTGACCAGTAGCGGCCCGTCGGTGTACGTAAAGGAAACAGTGCTTCCTTTGTTCAACCACTTTGTATTAGTAAAAATTATTTTACAATCAATATTTAACAATCAAAAGATTTGATTTTTGAATATCCAAGAACATACAATTTTTTTTTCAAACGTCAAAACTCTATTGCCGCTGTGCATGAAGTGGTTTTATATAATAACAGTCCAACTACAGAGCCTCGAAGGTAAATTTACAGCAACGCAACGAAATCTCAAGCGTATTACTGAAAACCTTAAGCATTGCGTACCAATCAATTCAGTACATACAGTTCATTACAGCACATTGAGATATACTAAGCAGACTACTGAAGTGATCTTGCTTCAATGCTCGAACTCGTAATTTTCACATACATCTACTTAGACGCTTTACCTAAATGATGTTCACAAAAACTCTGCAGTGAATGTACGCAAAAAGCGTCGTGGACGCTGCTCAGCTAACAGCATCTTTGTGGATGAAAAAATTCAGAAAACCCTTGCCCATTCACCCACTAAACGACCCAGAAATTTTGGTGAATGAATTTTATTAAAACGCTAGAAATTTAGCAGCGTCTCTTTTATGTTTCTGTCTCCCGTCATGATTTACGCTACAGAATTTGTAGATTCTCTTCTGTTCCTCTTCTAACGAGTTGTTCCCTTTCTGACTTGATGCTTTTTATGCTTTGTTCGCATGGTGTATGTACAGTGCAAGCTATTGCGATGTTGATGTTAGAATGTAGGAGTTATGTTGTTTCGAGTGCAATTTTCCCCACATCGGTTTTTTTGTATCTGCTTTGGGTTTACTTTCGCGAAATGAGTTTTTTGGTTCATTTGCATTTGAAAATTCAATGACAACATTGCTTCGTAAAGAAATATAAAAAAATTTACAAAAGTTATCATAGTTGGTGGCCAATTCTTGGGTTTACAATGAAATTCCTATGGAATTTGTATTCCAGTAAGGTCCATTGACTACATGATTTCGTTTTGGTTTCATGACTGCATCGGAAGTTACAGGGAAAAAACATTTATTTTGCTGATCGAATTTCTAAAATTTGGTAAACAAAAGTCAACATAGCTCACAGTTCTATCCCAATTTTCCAACCTAATTTCTACCATATTTGGCTTGGGGTAAGATCTAGCTTCTGTGTGAATTTCGTCGAAATGAGGTCCTAGTTTATTTATTATTTATATTTCCCTTAATCTCTGTGCTGATATATACATATATTCACTAGCTGATCCCGCGAACTTCGTACCGCGTCAGAATCAATAAATGTTGTTTTAATTTATTACTATTAGCTGAATCAAATTCAGTTTTTTATTAAGATCAAAATGAATTAAGTTCAATAAATGTAATTTGATTACTTTGAAATGAAAGCGATTCTCGTGGCAGCTCGGCATTTGTTTTATTGAAGCGAATTGAAATGATTGGCGCAGCATTCTGCTCCACTAAGCTTAAACGTTTTATCTATGTACATTTCAGAGCTTTTGAAACATTCAATTATTTCTGTTTTTCTAAATACTAAGGGCACTTCAAACGGAATAAAAGTTTAAACATGGATACAAATACATTTACTTAAAATAAATCTGAAATAAAAGCTTTTACATTGAAAATTTATGTGAAATATTGGTTTTAAGCAGATATGACTTTTTTATAGGAACATGCAACGAAATAATGTCGGCATTACTAATTGTAAGCATTATCGTTCTATCTACACATTACTAAGCATCAAGGTTTTATCTACGGTAGTTGGAACGTTCATGCTTAGTAGTGCGACGTTTTTTGTAGATGGGGGGATTTTTCACTATTAACTTTAACATATAGTACTTCCACAAAAGATGGATTTTTCATATTTTGTAGAATGATGTAATAGAGTATGTAATTCCCGAATCTGGTGTTAAGTCAAAAATGAAAAAAATTATATTGAACTTTTATGCATTACGTTCTTTTAATCTATTTGCTGGATGGATTGCACTCAGATCGATTACCTTCATTAAGCACCTGGTGACATAACAAAGCATTTCTTCTTGCGTGACGAAAATTATAAAGTTTTTGGCCTGTACGATAAGCTCGATAATTTCTCATTGCCAATTGAGCCTCTCGTTGCTCTTTTCTTTGTGAAGCACGAGGTCAGGTCATACCCAACGCGAACAGCTATAATGCATTCTAACAGCTTGCAAGAAGCAAATATTCTCAGCAATGCAGATGTAAGTAAATCTTGAAAGCTGTTTTCCAAAAAAGTTCAGAGTTTACCTATCAACATTGCTCGCAAAAATAAGAAGGTAAGTATTTTCGAGCATACATAGGCTTGGGTAATGTTTGTTATATAAAACGGAAAGATGATTACTCCAGAGCATTTCAAATAATTAAAGGTAAGTAAAATGTATAGCATACTATATAATGTATAGCATTAAGTGTCATGCAGGGATAAACTGGGCCGCCGGTCCAAGCAGCGGCACAAATTCTTTGTAGTAACGTGTACGGCAAGCATTATCTACTCATTCTGGGTCAAAAACCATTATCTAAACACATCATCTTCACATTTCGGGTCATGCAGAGGCATGATCAGCCGCTGGCCCAAGCTTTAATACGCATTCCCTATGAATCACGAGAATGTAAGAATATGATGTCGGGCTTTCCAAACAGTTCTTTTTATAAAGCTATAAAGCTGAAAGTTCAAAGTTCCCCTTACCTTGCCAGCCTTAGACATCCTGTTTTGTTTTGTTTTTTTTATAGACAATTTCACCAACAGAATGGTTACTACAGAACAAATATTTACATATGAAATTATGAATGACAATTAATCGGTAGTTTAAGCCGACACTGGAACATATCAGCAGTATAATTATAGTCGCATATTTGATTCGCTGAGTTAAAGCTTCGGGCTATTGCGCAGGTTGGTTCATTCCATCCATAATTGGTTTCATGAAACGGGATGGATAAGGCGCTATGATGTCTACGTTCACCGTGGCAAACACGAAAGTTCAGTTTAGATAGCAAAAACTCAGAGTCTACGTTTCCAGTGAGTAACTTCGCAGCAAATAGAGCTTTGAAATTTGGACGTCGAGTTTCTAGAGGGTCCATGGTCAATAATCGCAAGTGGTTTTCATAAGGAGGTAAGCAAATAGGATCAGACCAGCGGAAAGAAATAAGAACAAAAATTAGAAATATCTTTTGGACCGACTCAATGCGATCTATGGCTCCTTGTAGTATGGAGATCACATCCAGCACCCATATTTATTTATTTATTTATTTACATATTCAACAGATAAAAATCCAATAACTGAATATAGAAACATATAATATATACAAAGAATCTACTAATGAATGAATGAATGTAAAATAGAGAGCACAAAATAATAATAATAAAAAGATCAAATATTATAAACAAAGTAAAGGTGAAAATGAATAAATTCAAAATTAAGAAAAATAAGAAAAAAAAAAACTACAATGAAAAAGAGAAAAAAAAAATGTAAGCATATACCTGTATATAGAACAAAAAGAATATCGAAATAAGAAAATCAAAATTAAAATTCAGGTATCATATGAGCAAGGAAAAAAGATAAAAACGTATTAAATAGAAAAAGTAACGACTTTATCCTTTAAAATAGTTTTGAAACGTGACAAGGTCGGTGGCAGAGAACCTAGTCCGAGTGCATTATGCTGCCTAGGTATGCGTAAAAGTGGTGAAAAGTAGTACGTGTCAGTCCGCGCAAAAGGAACGTTAAACGTTAACGTGGATCTATATGACCGATCCGTAACACGAACGGAAACCTGGTTGCAGAGGTCAGGTGGGACAAGTTGATGGTGCAGTTTGAACAGAAGGCATTCATCGAGAAAAAGTCTGCGAGATTTCAGGGATGGTATTTGCAGCATGGTAAGTCTCGCACTATACCCACGGTAATCAAAATTGAATTTGTAAAGAAGAGAGCGGGTGAACCTGCGTTGTACAGATTCAACCGCATCAATCAAATATTGAAAATGTGGACACCAAATTTGACAACAGTATTCGAGGATACTGCGGACAAAGGAGACAAACAAGTGTACACAAGTAGTGATATCGGTAAAATATTTAGATGATCTCAGTATAAAACCCGAAAGTCTGGACGCCTTGGAGGTTATGTGCAAGATATGTTTATCAAATAATAGTTTAGAGTCAAAAATTACCCCGAGGTCTTTAAAGTTTAAAACGACTACGAGAGAGGCTCCAGAAACGTAGTAAGAAAATACTATTGGGTAAGTTTTACGCGTGAATGACATTTGGCGACATTTTAAAACATTCAGAGTAAGATGATTTGCATTACACCAGTTGATAAGAGTGAGCAGGTCATTCTGAAGCTGTAAACAATCTTCGAATGTATCGATTACTCTGAATATTTTTAGATCATCTGCGTATAGAAGAGAAAAAGAGTTTAGCAGGCCCGGGAGATCATTAATGAAAATTAAGATCCTATTCTAGGATAGGGCGAACTAGAGAGCAGAACAGGATTTTAGTCAGAAGAATGTCATTGAATTCTTTAGATCGTCGTTTTAAGAAACCAAGTGCACAGTTGGTTTTTATTATTATTGAGTCAATGTGGTCATTAAAAGTGAAAGCAGAGTTTAATAGCACTCCTAAGTCACGAACTTTATTAGAGTGAGTTAAAAGAGTATGGTTTAAAGTGTAGCTGAAATTAATCGGAGATGATTTGTGGGAGAATGAGATAACTGAGCATTTTTCAACGTTAAGTAAAAGTCGGTTTAGAGCGCACCAATTAACGAAGCTTGACACATTACGTTGCAGGATCGTACAGTCATTAAGTGATGATATTGTATTAAAAATCTTTGCGTCATTAGCGCAGAGTAATATGGAAGCTCCTGGAACAAAAGTGATCAGGTCGTTTATATAAATGGCAAACAACACCTGATGTAGCAATTATGTCAGTGGATAGAATGCCACGAACTCGAACGGTTTGCTTGCGATTAGAGAGATAAGATTCAACCCGGTCTATAAACTTATTAGGGAACTCAAGAAGATTCAATTTCACCCAGCTTATCGAAAGCTTTCATGAGGTCGGTGTAAATGCATATAGCTTTTTCTGCATATTCTTTCTGATAATAATACTCAACATCACCAGTTAAAGTTAAATGTCCATTTTCCAAAGTTACTTTAATTTGTTGATGCGGGACAACCAGTTAGTGATTCTGCGTGACTTTACATATTACTGCAGTCAACTTGTTTACCTTCTTCAATCACAGAGATGACTAGGTTCGCAAGTTCTAAGAGGTTAGTAGTAGTGGATTTACCTTTAATAAAATCATGCTGGCAAGGTGAGATTAAAATCTTAGAGTGAAAAAATAACACCTCGGTAACTATGGCTTCAAAAACTTGGCGACGCATGGTAATTTGGCAATTGGTCTATAGTTGTGCATGACTTCTTTGCTGCCTTTTTTATGGATCGGAGTAATTGAAGAATATTTCCATAAGTTTGGGAAAATACCGGAGGAAATCGATAGATTAAAAAGATGAGCTAATAGTGGTGAGAGGATATTGGCGCAACGCTTAAGCACTATGGTTGGTAATCCATCAGGACAGGGGTGAAAATTATTCTTAAGACGAGATATATGTTTCAAGATAGTGGAAATGTCGATGTAAAGGTCTTTCATTCCCAATGTCATTTTAGGGGAGTTCATCAGGTAATTGAAGTTAGGTTTATTGAAGTCGGAGAGAGGTAATCCATACGCGGATTGGAAGTAATCTGCAAATAAGTTACTGATTGCTTGCGAGTTATTAATGACCATGCCGTCAGATACAAAAGAGCTAGGGTATCCGTCATGATACCTTTTTGAGTTTACAAAATTCCAAAAACGCTTGTGATGGCTTATGAAAGACTGTCTAAGATTGTCCATATAATTAGAGTAGGTAGATTAGGTTTCAGATATTAATCTATTTTGTAATTCCTCATACACTTTATAATCATCCTCTAGACGTGACGAGCTGTACACTTTCCACGTCTTGATTTTCAAATTTTTGAGATTGATTAAATCTGTCTTGATCCATGGAAAGCGTTTCGAAGGTACAGAGTTACTCAAAGGTATACAGCGAGCAAAGCAACCGAATACGATAGAATGAAAGTTTATGGCCGCAACGTTTACGTTACATTCATTCACAACGGAAGACCAGTTGCATTCGGTCATTACTTCACTCAACGTTTCAAAGTCAATTTTCTTGAAGTTAAAGTTAAAAAGATTTACAATGTTAGACTCCATTATTATATCGTTATTAATTTGGAAATTGATATGATGAGCTGGATGGTGTGTAGATTCATTAAGTAGAGGAGATTAACATCGTTGAATCGAGACATCAGATGAATTCGTCGAAAAAATTAGATCCAAAAGTCGTCCATTTGTGTTGTTGATGCAATCGATCTGCTTTAGTCCAGTTGAAAGAATAGCGTGAATGAAGTAGCTTTCTCGTCGGTTATTGGACAAAGGGAGATAGTATTCACTGTCTTAGAAATCTCTTATAAGAATGAGATCGTCGGACGGTTCCATTATGCGGCTTATATATTCGGTTAGGTTATACGCCAAGTCATATGTTGAGTTTGGTGCGGACGGCGGGATGCACAGTATTGCTACGAAAATTCTTCTTTGATGAAGGTTTGGTGTGATACATATGTATTTCAGAACTAGAAATGAACCGGGTACGGATCGGTAGTGCTTCCATGCATTATACGTTAGTATGTTTACGAATTACTTTTCCCGTTGGGTACTAACGTAAGGCTCTTCTCGTTCGATTTCTTATTCATCTAAAGTGGATTGATTCACAGTATTCCGTAGTCTAATTGCATTACAGATAAGTGGTGAAAGATTGGATCTTCTGGCTCGTGGTATTGTAAAAAGCACTGAAAACTTGTGGCGCACGTCTGCACAGCTAGCTCAATGGCGCTGAACACGAATTCACGAAATATATATATATATATATATATATATATATATATATATATATATATATATATATATATATATATATATATATATATATATATATATATATATATATATATATATATATATATATATATATATACATATATATATATATATATATATATATATATATATATATATATATATATATATATATATATATATATATATATATATATATATATATATATATATATATATATATATATATATATATATATATATATATATATATATATATATATATATATATATATATATATATATATATATATATATATATATATATATATATATATATAAAATTTTCAGCCAAATGAGTCTTATACTAACTTTCTTTGGAAATCAATAAAAAGTATATAACATCCGTGCTGATGCAATAAAAGAATCATGACGAATCATGTTTAATATAATATTATGGGCGGTGATGAGAAGTTTGTGACAAATATAACACAAGATCATGGTTAAAGCAATTTACGCTAGCCATGAGAAAGAATGTTTATACTACTACGAAAAAATATTATTTGTTGTTGAATTAAAAATTTCAGTAGCAGAATTGAAAAATTGACTAATCTACCCAATTTCAACACCCACACTGGGCGCTAAAAATAAAACAGTTTGTTTGGCTAATAGATCATTCACGCGGATGAAATTTAAGTTTTTTCACTAGAAATGATCAAAAGTATTTAATTTTTACAAAATTGGCTCTTCACCCTTTTTCTGAAAGTGAGAATAGTAACTAAACAATTAACTTACAGTGATTTTCTTTGTATTTTAGCTAGTCAACGAGTTTTGTCGAAGACCATCGTGATTTTATATATTTGGTTCAGTTTCTTCTTTGGCTTTTGTTTATTATATACGTGCAGTTATATAACAGTTATATAGCAATTATCCAACAATAATTATTTTCGAACTGAATAGGTTATATCTGTTTAGCTTAATAGAAAATAGTCTGTATTATTGCATGTCATATATCAATAAATCATTTACAACCTTTTATAATTTCATTTTCGAGGTATCCGTTTAAAGTAACTTAGTTTGTGAAGTAAATAAAATTAGACATCATGCTAGTTTTATGAATTTGAATTTAAAATCCATGCTCGGATTATTGGAAAGCCCAATGGCAATTTTACTTGAAATGAAAAAGTATGTACTTGAAGTAGAAGGCAATACGATAAACATGAGTCTTAATATATTATTCAGCAAATTTTTAATAATCCTATTTCAATTTTCAGCATTTAGTCCAGGAAATTTATGATACATATTTCATTTTTCATATGCAGTTCTAATACGCAAACCTACTACGCAAATGTAAATCCGAAACATAGCAAATGTTTAACATTATACAAAAAAAAACATCGTGAGCAGAGGAAAAACAAATTTAATCAGAAGCTCAAATGTAAATTGCTTCATAGATTGTAATATACATACGTATAATACCTAATTCGTGTAATGTGAACACATAATTTTCCTAAACCTTGATGCTGGAAAATATGGTTTCAAAAGAGATTTTCCAAATAAATTGCGTAAGATATTATTTGTCTAGCATTTCAAAGGGTTCCGTACGGCTTTTTAGAGGATTTCTTTTGCTCTTGAAATTCCACGTGGAATTTTTGGTAGAAGTGTTGTAAGTAAGTTGTACAGTTTTCAGTCATCGTCAGAGGAATTTTCCATATTTTTCCACTATCACACTGCAATATCAAACACCGCCTTCAGTGTCTCAAATTATTTTGAAATATAATAGAAGAACCATTGAACCTTACTTAAAGCAATGTAATACCGTACGAATTGAATACCATGCGAAAATTCTAGTAAAAATATTCTCGCTCTTGCACACATTTATGTATGTATACTTAAGTATCTTTTATGTAATATTTTCTTATCACGTAGGCAAGAAACATGAAAGAAATCAGTTATGTCGAGCAATAGAAGACTGATTGGAATCATTCAAAAATACTTTTGCCATAGTAGATTGGAATGATACCTACTCTGGAAATGACTCTGTGTGAGTCTCCCCTGTGATATGGAATGATTAATTTGGTTCGATTTAAATTGATAAATGAAATTGAAATTAGCGGAAAAAATTTTGCTGATAATTTTCAGAAATTTTGTCGGGGAGTAGGCTGTAAGATACTACACTTTGACGTTAAAACCTCAAGCGAACTTTGTTTTATTTGAACTTAATTTTTTTTATTTTTTCAATATCCCTTCATTTGTATTTGTGACTACGATTGTCTGCAGACAACCAATTAAACCACAAAAAGATTAGAAATTGAGATGTAAATTGCTTTTAATTGCTAATAACTTTTTTGTTTTGGCTACGGAGATAAATTCTACGACTTTGTACGTTAGAATTTTCGGTCGGATTGTAAGTTGTCTAATTTGCAAAAGGAAATATGCAAAATTGCAGACCAACATTTACTAAAATTAGTGAATTATTGGACACATAAAATATATAAAAAAAATCAAATGCGACAAATATCTTATTCGTGAATTATATTCTATGTTCTTTTAGATATGCTAAATAAATTCCCATTCTATAAGAGCGATAATGATTCTAGAGCAATAATGAGCGTATACATATCAATTCTAATATTTCGGAAGGTATTTAGCAAGCAATATGTTGTTTTTAGATGAAGGAAACATTTTTTTTTCATCTTTTTAATTGGATATTACTACTTGTATGCAGATAACACGGGAAAACTGTTGAAGATTCTGGAAAAGTGTATGTAAATTAAATTTTCAAAGTTTCTACTTCATAGCTATTATACTAGTAATACTTTTGAAATATTTAGAGGTATTAAAATATCTTTCGAGAATTATACTGATAGAACCGACAAATTTTAAATATATTAATATTATTTGAATATAACAATGCAGATAGAACCTAATATTTTTTCAGATCATTTGGTTTTAATTGAATAATTGTTCAAATTTATTCATCGCACACCCATAATTTTCCAGAAAAAACATTTGAAAGATGGAAAATAAAGATGTCCAATAATAAAGGGCGAAGATGGGTTTCTCGTGATGTCCCGATTTCATCACGAACTATGTACAAGATACAGGCAGCAGTACGTGACATTAGAAAAAACAAGGATGGAATCCAAACTGAACTGCTCCAAAGATGAGGTCCGCATCTATGTAACTTTCTCTTCTATTTGATATGCGAAATATGGACAGAGGAGCAATTACCAGATGATTTGCTAAATAGTATAATATGTCCCATACAGAAAAAAAATGATACAAGCTTAGGTCTGAAAATTCAAGAGGGGTCGCTTTATTATGCACGTCACATAAAAGTTAATTTAAAGCCCAACTACCAAAATATTATCATGAAGCATCAGGGTGGCTTTCAAAGCAAATGGTTTACAAGTGACAAAATATTTTCTGTTAAACATGTGCTGAATACAACACCGATGAGAATACAAAATCGATGTGCACCAACTATTTGTTGACTTTGGCGTCCCAACGAAAATTCATTCGCATAGTGAACGTTATAATACTGAACACAAAATCTCAGGTCAACCTTAATAGTGATTAACACTGCAATATATTTGATTTGGTTAAATTGAATTGATAGACGTCTCTAGGAACGGAAAACCAAGTTACATAACTATAAATAGCACTTCCTCTTTATTGATATTTGTTACTAGTTTTTAAGCCACTTGAAACCAGTTAGTCACTATACACATTAAGTTTCGGTTGAAATAAAGTGAGTTCTTCATGAAATAGAAGATGATCATTGGGGTGTGGAGCTGTCAACAATTCCTCTTGATAACGCAGATTTACGTGTTTACTTGTTTTGCTAAGATTAAGGCCAAATCTATAACCTCATAGCAAAGTATATTTCAAATTGGGAAACCTACCAAAGGGGCGAGGCCGCACTTATAATTGGCACCATTTCGAAGCTAGCCCTGGACGTTTGCCGTGCTTTATTCCTAATCTTCGCAAGGAGAACCTCGCAAAGTTTGTTATTGATTCAGCGTATGTCTATTCATTGATAACACCTTGACTTCTGAGTAATAACTATATTTTTCCTTCGTTCATTCCTTTCTTAAATACCATTTCTACAAAACATAATTGCTACAAATAATAATTGCTACTACAAATTCTTCACCCGCGGCATTTCACTTTCTCATGACACATTTCTCCTAATTCCCAAGCGCCACTTGACCAATATACTTGCATATGCACTTTCGATCGTGCACCCATTCATGTGAAAACAATAAGTCGCGTTCTCAGGTTACACCCAAGCGTGCCATACTGCATGAAACATAGTAGTCTATCCATGAATAGTATTTTGCGGAGTCATACTCTAATTTCATTGAGACTAGGCCATATATAATGTTTCTGTTTTCGCATGACGGCGGTATGCTCTTTTTCTTTTTTTAGTTACGAGTGGCTAAGTGCATGTACAAGGTAAGTCGCGTGTCAAATTGTGCTTGTGATTCGCTAATTTTCATATTACGATAAGTGCATTAGCGGATCACTGTATTTGCGTTTCTTAGACCTGAATTTGCATTTATCGATTTATTTTCTTTTCGATTTATTTCAGGCATGTGGACGTGTATCACTACACGATAAAGAAATAACATCGCTGAATTATATTGTTATCTGTAAATAGAAGTTTCAATTTCAAGTTATAAATTGAAGACACAGCAAAAACAAAAGGATGAGCTTATTCCAATGCTCTTCATTAGGAAGAAATCAATTGATACCCTGGGTTAGCTGAAGCTCAAGTCCACATAACTGGCAGCGTACGTACTGGCAGCGTAGCTACGTCAACATTATGACACGATCAATCCAAGATGCCAAAGGAGCATTTTTGAGCCAAAAGTCTAAAGCTAAGGAAATAGGCCTAGGAGTCAATCAAAATAAACAAAGTTCATGCTTTAAACGAAGAAGTTTGGCAAAGCATGGCGTTAGGAGACAAAAATTACAAAATGTGGATAATTTCACATATCTTGGAACCTACATGAATAGAAAAGCTGTCGTAAAGGACGAGCTCGAACGACACATAAACAACTTAAACAAAGCCCATTTCTCCGTTCTTCCCATGCTAAGGTTCCGAGACGTGCGCAGGAAAAATAAGCTTGACATTTAAGCTTCTGCTACATGGAAGCAAAGATTATGTCCTAGTGCGAGACTCCAAGAAAACTGCACGGGATAATCTACCGCCCATTTAAACAACGAATAGAGTTGAGACTTCATTACGACAGTGAAATGTATGAATTATTCGACGATGCACCTGTATCCGTATGAGTAAGGCTACGTAAACTGCAATGGGAGGACCATGTAGAAAAAATCCAAGAGTGCCAACTACCCAAAATAACGTTAGCCTAATCCTGGAGACCAAGACCCGATTTATACTATCGCACTATAGATAATCTACCGTTTCGGTTAATGCATACAATATTTCCGAAAAATATTTCATAAATCTCTTCTCTTAAAGTAGAATTGTTTATGATGATTATTAATGATAATAAAAATCAAATAATACACTGTCAGACAGCTGTTACTACTCATCGAAAATGAAATTAGTTACCTTGTCTTGTGTAAAGACTTTTTCCGAAGTAAAACAATGTTTTGATTTTACTACAAAAGATCTTACAAATACATGTAAATACTCGTAAATCCAACAGACAACTTTCAGTGTGGGTTTTATCGATTCTCACATACTTTGCAAACCATTGGAATCAACACTGCCGTTTTCTTAAAATCCAAAAATTCCATTGCTTCCACTTCAAACAATGCAAGCAACTATTGATATTGTGGAAATCGCTGTTGATATTGCTTTGATATCATCTGAATGACAGAGCACAGACTGAATTCAAGAGTTCAAAAGACACAGTCATGCGAATATTCAACGAGCACATGCAGATATGTACATATGTATGTACGTGCGGGGGTAGTTTAAGCGTAATCATAGCAGCATCTATAAGCAAGCACAAAAAAAATCTGAAAAAGACAAGCACTTTATTCACTTCCGTTCGTACAAAGCCTTTCTACATCCATTTGCCAGGATATTCTTTGGCGTAAAGATTGCGAAGAATACAGCAAATATTTACGTGTAACACTATTAGGAAGATTCAAGAACACTCCAAAAGTGAATTGTATGTGGGAACATGAAAAACTTCTGAATGGATAATAATGTGTTATTTTATGGGGTCGGCTATAACAGTCACTGCAGTACTTTCGCGTTCCACATGACAGGAAGCTGAAGAGCGGGAAATAAGTGTTTTAGTGTTAAATATATGAACATTTTCATGAGTAGCAATGTAATTGCGTTTATGGTTTCTTGGTTAAACCTTCACCAGCTATGGATCATAATGATCCAAAGAGTGATTGAATTTGAGATAATGTGAGTAATAATAAAATTGTTAAAATAATTGAGTAAAATGCAATGTAATAAGGGCCGTTTCAACTACTGAGGTTGCTGGTAATGTGAAAATTACTACAAAATATTTTTAGTGTTGAAAAAGCATTCAAGGTTTATTGTCTGACTGAGAACTGTGGATTCGCAAACTTTGCGCTCTTACCCCACATATAGCAGTGAGCGGTGTTGCATTCAGCTTTTTAAACTAACCAAACTATGTGTGTTTTATGTCAATAAATACGGCGAGTCTGTCCTAAATTGTGAGTTGGCTCAGGTTTTGGTAAATTGAACTATTATGAAGATGAGGTATTTTCAGGATTCCTAAAGAATTGTTAGGGTGATTGTCTACCGTTCCGAATAGCTTAAGCGCACGGTCGCAAATGTACTTGTCAACTGTTTCGATTCTTAAATTGTTAAGGATGTCTGAACTAAAAAGTGGCCGAGGAACTCTCTTCTATATCAGGAGACAGGTCTGGAGCCGCTTAGGGACCGGATTGTAGAACTGGCGACAAGGTTTTACGCACAGACAGACGGACATGAAAACGGACTGATCCGGGGTATCGGACGTATAAGTGGCTCTAATGAGCCATTTCTGCGTCCAGCAAAAATAGCAGGACAGCGGCGGCTCATGGACATGCTGCTCAGTTATGGTGGTCTTCCGACGAATCAGAGAGGATAGTTAAAACCTAGGTTAAGTTTAGGTCTAAGTAGGCTAAGCTAATTTTATTTAGACTTAAGCTAGATTTAGTTTAGTAAATTAAGTTAGTATTTAAGTACTATATTGCTAAGTAAACCCCAGGTATTGTACTACCTGGGTAATATTTAATAAGTGTATATCCAAAAATAAATGAATGATAAAAAAATAAAAATAAAAATTTAATAAGAGCCAGCAGGCCAAAATAGGATAGCCGCTAACTATAAGTTATTTTATATTAAATACCCCTTTAGTTAAGTTATCTATGTGTAATGTAATGAATAAACATTTTATTATTATTATTATTATGGATGTCTGTGTTTCTGACGTACCAAGAAATTTTGAATATTTTCCTTAGCGCATTTTTTTGCCTTGACTGGAATGTTTTATTGTTAGATTATGCAGTTTGTCCGAATACTACGCAGCCGTAAATTAATTGGAATCATATCAATATTTCTTGTGAAGGGCCCTATTTGAGTTGCTCAACTGATACGTTTTGAGAAGACGATAAAGAGCGTTCATTGTTTTAGTCATGGAAATTCTTTTATAGACTATGTGAGGAGTCCACTGTAATTCATGGTCAAAAGTAAGTTCTAGGTATTTGGCCGTTTCTTTCCAATCTATGGATTGATTGCCCACGATGGTGTTTGACGTCTTTTGCGTGTTAAGAAAATCGCTTGACTTTTCTCCGTGCTCAATTTTATTTTCCATCTCTGAAAAGATTCCATAAGGGAGTCGATGGAACATTTCAGATTTGAGGTAACGGCTGCACCTTGTCTAGACGTATGAAAAATACAAGTATCGTCTGCAAAAAACGAGATATGACTCTGTTGGTTCTAGCAATATCTGCTGTGTACAGATTGCTGCTATAGGTCTTTTAGATGAAAGTATGCTATCGATTCTGATTTGGAAGGCTCCGTTTTGAAGAAAGGATTCAATGAGCGGGATGTGCAGTTAATAGAAAAATATGATATAGTTTAACGATAAGCTCAGCATGCCACACTTTATCAAATGCCTTTGCATCTTTGCATCAGCCATCACAATTGCTCACTATTTAAATACAATTAGTGAGTCGTCAATTTAGTATGTAGTTAGTAGATAGTAGCAGATAGGGTTAGTATCAACGCCGCATCAACGTGAAGCAACACGAGAAAAATACCACAACAAGAAACATGTCGAGCACCAAACATCACCATCAATGACAATCACGACATAAATAAAGCCCCAATGTTCCGGCAGCAAACCAGCTCGAACTCACCATACACGTCCAAAAACACGACACAGAAAGGACAAATGATCCACGGTCATCGAAATGATCTACAAAGTCACCCAAATAACTTCTCAGCAAACAATTTAGTGAGCGTTCACTAAAAACGATAGTTTCTCGACAATCAACACACATTTCCCTCATATGAAACTGAGCCTGTTCGTAAAACGATACGCAGCAATAATTTTGCTTAGGATGACCACCGCAATAAAAAATGCAAGCCATGTGTATGTGCCCTATGGCCTATGCGGCTCACTAGCAGATTTTACATACATTTTCCCCTAGTTTGCTGGTCGCGGTATCCAGAACAAAATTTCAGTTTAATTCGACTGTGCTGTGCATTATCCTGTGCTGAACAGTGTTCTTATATAAGGATGTTGTATGTTTGTCTTTAGCAGCGTATGTTACTTCATCCAGTCTTTCAAATTTACTCTACTATGATTAAATAACTTTTACTCATTTTCAATTTGTAAAAGCGAATATATTTGAAATCGTTAAATGTATCACATTTAATTCATAAAAGTATCACTTTTAACGAGTATATAGGTGATATATACTCGCTAAAACCACATTCTTTTTCTAGCTCATTTACGAACGGTTAAAAATGATTCTTCTTGGATGGCCATTTTAGTAGGACCAATGAATCGTTTTCGATTCATTTGCGAGCTCGTTAACGACAAAAACATTCGTAAAATATGACTCTTTTATGAATTAATTACGATGCTTTTGGTTTGCTGGCTTATGTCGATCAACTTATTAGTAATTCACTAGTCTTTCGGACTTACGAATCGCGATGTGCAAAATTTTAGGAGGGGTGTCACTTTATTCAACTACTATATTGTACTTAGAACTTATTTTACCAGTAAAGCTGAAGTTACAATCAATGCAACATAACATCGTTGCACAACACAGTTTGAATACATGAGAACGAATGAGAGCAGTTACAATGATGCAACACAACTTTGTTGCGCAGGAAACTCATACCTCAAACTTGGCATGGCAACAAAATTTTTGAAATTATTCTATTCTACCAGTTCCTATGAACGTCCGGAAAATAAGAAATGTCATATGCAAATGAAATTTTTGCTTTGCAATATACTCTGCAGCTTTTAAAGGATAAAATACTCACTGATATCACTTTCCGAGACTTTAAAAGATCCGTATTATCGAACAATAATTTTGTTAATATAGCCAGTGACAGATGACTGTAAATGCTGCGTTGCACTGATTGTAACTCCAGCATAAAGATTTCAATTCCTAATATCTTATTTTTATTCCTTTTGCTTAGCGCTAGAAAAATTTGCTTTCGCAGAGAAAGTGCGAAGATTGCGTTTGAGATTTTACATGCAGTTTGGCACTAAGTGCCCGCATGCGTTTAAAACTTTTGAAAACATGCACCAAGCTAACAACCAAGCTAACAACCAAGCTAAAACATAAATATCTCTCATTTCTTATACTTATTTTTTCCCTTAATATTTTGTTTCCTAATGTTTTTTTCCAAATGTTTTGTGCCTATAAATTAACTTAAAAGCCCGCTGTCGTTAAAGGGTTAAAGATATTTCCTGGGTGCAACAATATCTTCCAAAACTTTTATATAACTTATTACCATAGAAATAAAGGAGTACCTAAAAACTCACTAAAATACCCACCACGGTCAAAGGGCTGAAGATATGTAAATTTTGGATAAACATAACGATATGTCTATAAATTGATATAAGTATATAATTTTTAATTAATAAATACTATAGTGCTACTTGCACACTTGTTTATTTTTATGTAAAGTTATCATTATTATCATACAAAAAGAGACTCGAAACATCAACTGAAACATTCTATATGTGTTCGACGTGTGCTTTTAAGCATCAAAAAAGATCATGATCTTGTACTGTATGTGAATTGCCTCTGTGCATTGGAAAAATGAAATGTTTCAATAAATGAATTTTATTACTTATGAGCCCAAATGGCAATGTGAGGCTCTTCATTCCCCACCCTATAAATAAAGTCGGAAATGATTTTTTAATATTTTATTTTTGTTATTTTATTACTTCATTAATAAAAATAATCCGATTTTATTCAATTAAAAACAATCTGTGTAACATGGTTTTTTCTAAAGTTTCACGCTTCAAAGAGTTAAAAATTCAACGACGCGGCTTTTTAAGCCAGATGCTGTAGGCTTCATCAATTAGCCTGCTGTAATCATCAGATTGATCATTTTCTCGAATCAAAGGAATCTCCGGTCCCTCAATAGAAATTTTCATAAGGTCATTTACATGCTCAGGAAGCAGTCGAGACCTTTCTGAGCACAAAATTCTGCTCATTGTTGAGAATGACCGTTCGACAGAAGCGGTTCCAACCGGCAACAAGAGCACTATTTTAGCAACAGCTGACAATGCTGGAAACATACACTTTTTTTGCTCATTACATGCCAGAGATAAAATATTCGCCTGAGTGTGAAGATCACCAGGATATCGCCTATATATTTTATACTCTTCAATCATGTCTTTAGCATCAACGCCACAGATTTCAGAAATATCAGCAAATCCAGTAGTCAGGTCTTCTGTAATTAAAAGGATTGTGTGAAAGTTTGCTAATGCCTTGAACTTATCATTAAACCTGCTATGTAGGTTGTCTTCAACTGTTGCTTTAAATACTGCCAGCATTTTAAAAACCCTTTCCATGGAGTCTGCATTATTCTCAACTTCTACATTGTGTTCTTTAGCCTTTTTTAGTAATTCTCGCGCTTCCAGTTCAATAGCATCCATTGAAATATCTCGAATTGAGCTTAATACAACCTGTACCAATGCCAGTGATTCTGTCAAGTGTCCTGCGGACACCTGTAGCGATTTACTTAATTTGGAAAGCATCGAAAAAATTTTCCCAACAAGAACCAGCGTAACAACCGTTGTAGCTTTACGCAAAATAAGCAAAAGACCACCTGCTTCGGTGGAGAGATTTCCAGCTACCACATAAATATGCTCCAGAGCAATGCAAATGGCTGCATGGTGTTTAAGGACTACTTTGATACTTCCATCATATGAAAGCCACCTTGTTGCGCCGGGCTGAAAGAGCTTATGACACTCACCATCTAATGCTTTTTCGGTTTCCATTAGAACAGAAAGTCTACTATGACTACCTTTAAATGTGGTGTACAATGAGTTTAAGGCGTTTAATATTCTTTTTACCTCAGGCGATTTCTGGCAAATCTGCAATAACGCTAGCTGCAAAAGATGATTTCGACAGTGGATGAATAGCAAATTAGGTGAGTATTTTTTAAGTCTTCCATGTACCCTATTTAATCTACCACTAAAGCTAGCACCACCATCAAAGAACACTGCAGCAATATTTTTTGGGTCAAGTTGCATTTTCTGGAGCTCTCTTACTAGAATTTCGCATATATGCTCCCCAGTTGTTGAATGTAAATATACCGTAGAAACTAACCCTTCTTCTACATACGAAGTACCGTTTTTCGTTGCGATGTGTCTAATAATAAGGCTCAGTATCTTGCGCCCATTTATATCGGTACATTCATCAGCCATGACAGAAAATGCATCCTTGTTTTTTAAACGCTGTAAAATTTGGTGTGATATCGCTTCTGAGAATGATTCCAGGAAACCTGTAACCATCTTCGCCGATTGTCTATGAGCGTTCGCAGGGCTGTTAACAATCATTTCATATAACGTCCCTGATTTATCAGTGGATGCAGCAGTAGCAACGAGAGCTGGCCAGTTGGAAGTTGTGTGAGCTATTTCCGAGCGAAATAAGTAATAGGCCAAGCGCAAAAGGTCTTTAACAGAATTAACTTCTTCCTTACGTTGCCGGTTGTATTGATCAAGAACTCGGTCAAATACATTACCATGAGTTCCTGGACCCGATATGATTCCGGCAGCAACGACAGCTGCTTTGTGCTTCACACTTTCGTTGTGCTTGCTACACTTCTCAGAAAGCTTCTTAGAAGCTGATAGTGACACTAAATCAGTTATCCAAGTGCCAGACTTTATTGCAGAGTGGTTGCAGCAAATTTTACATTTGTATCCCAATGCTGTGCGTTCAAGCCATTCATATCGTGAATAAGCACTAAATTTCATAGCTTTCTTGAAAGGACGCTGATTATTATCATCCGTTTCAAATGTTGTTGGTAGATGGTGCTGCTAAAGAATTCACAACTAACAGGATCGTTATGAAATTGTATCAAGAAAAAAACATACCTGAATCGATTGTCCAGAACATGTGCTGCGACTATCTTGGAGTTTAAAAAAAGAAGTAATTTTCGTTGGTTGCATAACGGGTGTATCATTCAAAACCTCCAGGTTTCAACAAATCTTAAATGTATTCAGAATTTCAGGTCGCCAATTACCAAATATTGTTCACAGTTCACTTTATAAGCATACGCTTTTCAGGCACATAAATTACATGTAACAAAATTACTATTTACGACACTCCAAATCAAAACACAATAGCCATACACCACTTGTTTCTGCTAAATAGTTCAAGAAAATATGATGAAACTGTCAAAGTGAACAATTATTTCCGAGAATTATATTTTCTGCACAGTTGCCATCACAATGTTTGGAATTATTGCATAATCTTTGTGCTTTCCTTTTTACTCTGTGAGTGCATATAATTTAAAAGGTATGGGAAAATGGTCCGTGATAGGGGGTGTGTATGCACATTCTAAGGGGTGTGCTGGGGGGGGGGGGGGTGTTAGGGGGGTGTAGGAAAATCCCTGGCGCCGTCACAACTTCTTGTTTCAGTGCGACGTCGGTTCAGTAGTTCTGGTTAAAGTGAAGCGAGTGGCGCTCATCCACGACATTTTTCCTCGCGAGCAGAAGCCGCTTGGAACTACCTCCCTTTTGTTCCAGTCGGGGAGAAAAGGGTTTTGGGACTTGTTGCACGAGTAATAAGTATCTGGAGCTAAGTCAGATAGAAATGACCTCTTGGTCTCTTGAAGTTTCAAAATTTCTTACTGTTTCGGACAGTTCCAAATTTATCGATTTGTTTATTTATCTTAGCAAAGCTTTAATTCCTGGTACTGCAGAAAAAGGAACAAAAACTTGTAGGTTTGTTGTTCTTTGTATGCTTTACTTGACCATTTACTTTGGACTTTATTGATTCTTTTGCTCATCTTTAAGTATTGCTCCTACCCCCAAAAAATTTGACTAAATTTAACTTTACTTCAGATTAGCTCCTATTATTTTACCAATTCTTTCGCCATATTAGTCAGAATTGCTAAACCACTAATGTAGCCTCAATCAGGTTTTTTTTTCTCTTTTCCTGTGTTGCAACATGGAGTATTTGAGGAGCAAGTGCGAGTACTATGTAGGGTATGTAACTTGTTTCTTCGTCTCTTCTCGCCACATACTACACTCGCAGCTGGAGGGAGCACCGTATCGAAAGGACTCTCAGTGAGTCCAGATATATCAAGGCATCCAGGTAAACAAAGACTTAAGGACGACTGAAGCTGCAACTTTGGGCACACCACAAATACTATGGGTTGGTCAAGAATGATTACCCCATGGTGTAATTTTCTATAATCACAAATCAATCTAAGATAAATGTAATTGATCCTGAGGATAGCCGTAATGTTCTAGTCACTTAATAAGTGAAGGTAGACTTGTTTGGAATATCTGTACACACTCTTGGATAATATGCTTCTCTTTCTGGGGAAACGTGAAGAGTCTCAGTGAGAAAACCACCTTCGTAAGATTTTAAGAACGACACTGCAGGATATGGTATCATCAACACTGAGGGCATTTGGACTAGTTCGAGCGAAGATACTCTAAATGTTCTCATAGACGCACATTTGCTAAATAATTATTGTCTTCTAGAAGCGGCGAATCAAACGGGTCAAGCTGCCAGCTCAATGGCGTTTAGAATATCTAACACTCAACTGAAGAGGGCTGCCAACTCACTTGAGCCGTTTAAATCTGCCGGCCCTGATGGCGTCATTGTGGCTTATATCCAGCAGTCCATGAAGGTATCGCTACCATTACTCGGAGATATTTATAACGCTTGGCGACGCTTCTCGTATGTTCGCACTGTCTGGCAGAAAATTAGAGTTGTGTTTATCCTTAAAGCAAGAAAAGTCTTCCATGTTAAACCAAAAAACTATCCTCCAATTTGGCTTAACTATGTCTTGCTTAAGATTTTGGAAAGGATCATTGATTACCATATTAAAAGATCAATTGATCCTATGTTGATCTGGCAGTCAGAGCACCCCAATACCAAAAGCAATATCTATTGAAACTGCTCTTCGCGTTCTCATTGAGCAAAGTGAGAAATCTCTTGCGATTAAGGAATATACGCTTGCCACCTTTTTGAACATTGAGGGGACTTTCAGCAACGTAAAGTCCAACGCATTTGTTGAAGCACTGTCGTTTCTGCATGTGGGTGAGTGGCTGATTGCCTTTAAGAATAGAATTGTAATCTCTTCCTTGAGAAATGTTCGCGTACGACAAAGGGTTAGCACGGGTACACCTCAATGTAGAGTCCTTTCCCCCTTGCAGTGGAACATCGCAGTGAATACTTTCCTCATAAGACTAAGCCTTGCAGACTGCAAAGTGATTGCTTATGCAGACGAAAGAGCTGTAGCAGTATCGGGAAAGTATTTATCGATGCTATCGAAAAGGTTAAATTATTCTGTTGACATACTTACTTTGACGTGGGAGCCGTGTGTGCGGCGTGAATATGAGTCCTAGTAAAACGGAGCTAGTACTTTTTACAAGGAAGTACAAAGTTTCTTATTTTTATTTACCGATATGAAAAAAGATCATCATTGACCTGAGCCTGATGATCAGATATTTAGGTCTCATCCTGGACTCAAAATTGCTATGGAGCTATAATATAGTGGAAAGAGCACAGAAGGCTTTCAGTGCACTTTACTACTGTAAAAACGCCAAAAAGATGAATTGGGCATTGCAGCTTCGCACCGTTGCTTGGGTTTACACTGCTGTGGTTGAGGTAATTCTATTGTTTGTGGTGGCATTCTGGTGGCAGGCTGGTCTTAAGGCTACCTGCAAACGACAGCTGCACTACTGGTAACTGGAGTGCTCCGCGTAATATCTACGAAGACACTTTCTTGTTGCTTCATTGGCAACCAACCCATCCACTGAACCAACAGCAAGCTAATCTTGTTGCTGTGAGACTGAGTTGTATCTCAGTATGGAAAAAAATAGAGTTTGGCCATGCGAGTATCTTGGTTGAGAAAGTTCCCGGTACATCACTCGGCACTTTATACTAGACTTGAAGCTCACAACTCATATTCCTGGTAAGGACAAATGGCGTGTTGGCGTCACTTTCAAAAATGGGATTATCCATGTGTAAACCGATGCTTATATGCTAAACAATAGAGTCCGATGTGGTGTATACTCAGAGGAGCTGAATTTCAATTTGCTCTTCTCTCTACCAGGCCATTGTAGTGTCTTTTAGGTTGAGACTGCAACTATTTTTCAGGCAAGTGACTCGCTTCTGTGTAATCGAATATTCGGAGTCAATATTAGTATTTGCAAAGATAGCCAAGCGGCTTCTTATGCCCTTGCTGGTCCTTGTACAGTGATCATGATTGCTGCTGAATGCCTTGCATCTCTTTAGGAGATGTGAGACATTCGGCTATAGAATTGATTTGAATACGTAAACATAATTAGGGCAACTATGAGGCCGACGAACTAGCTAGACTTGGTATCTTAATAGGTTTGCTGATGACATCGGTCAAATTGGCCTTCAGTCAAAAATATCGTGAGCACGCTAGGAAGGACTGAGCAGATAAATCATCCTGTGCGATATCAAGACAGTCCTGGGTCTCGATGAATGTTCATGGCACCAGGCAACTATTGTTGTGCTGTGGGTGCTTTTACTGGCCACTGCCTCATAGGACAGCATGCGCAACGATTGAGCGAAGAGTTCAACAACTTCTAAGCTTTGAGGACGAGGAAAAATCTGCCTTCCATCTCATGTGTCAGGGCCCGGCATTGGCAAGTGGAGAGGTGACGGCAGTTACTGAACCTTTTTCTCTGTTTACTGAATGGGGGAGAGTATATTAACTATTGTGGCATCACAACGGGCCTTTTTTGTGCCTAGGTGCCTCTGTCAGCGGGCTTCTGTCGACCGGCAGCCGCTTAAACCTAACTAAACCTAACCTTAATCTGACTGCTCGAGGGCTCTTACTCGACAGAACCAGAGCAAGTAATTGCAGCTAATTGCTAATCTGATTGGCTTGACATAGCATATCCATTTTACTTTGAACTTTTTACTTTGACTTGAATTAATGTTAGTGAAACATTATTCAAAATTACATACAAGGTTCCCAATTTTACTGGTTTAGCCAATTTTTATTGTACGAGTAGAACCCAAAGATGCTGGTTAAAGTGAATTTTCTACTTGTCACGACCAATGTCTTGTGACGAGTCAAAGTTATTCACAGACATTTGAGCTGGATAAGGTTGAACAAAATCCTGCACAGCGAGGCTGTGTTGGAATGCGCAGACTAATGAACTTCGTGAAATCCTGATACCTTCTGAACAATTTCTTTAGCCAACACATTGTTGCAACCAACAAAAAGCTCTTTCGAGCCGCCGTCAGTGCAGCACGGTTGAATGTTTAAGACCTTCTTCTTTACTTTGGCCCGCGTGCCATATTTTTGCCGACTAGCTCAGTCCGGCCGTGGGCTTTGGCCAGAAGAAGACCTTCGAGCTACAGCACGCTAACTATGTAAATTTTGAAACAAATAACAAACACGAAAATAAAAACATGCATACAATAGGAGAAAGGAAAACTCAGATTAGGAATCATTATTTTATTTTTTTTATGCTAGAATTATTCCATTTTATTAGCTAATAATTAATTTAACAAAACAAAGATAAAATAAACAAATAAAGAACCAAAATATTCAACTAATAATTCAATTGAAACCAATAATAAAAATAAAAAACTAAATATCCTTTAGGTGTGAGTAGTTTATATATTTTCACTCAAACCCGGCCGGGATCGGTTTACACCAATCTTGACAGTGCAATTGTTGTTATGATAAAACCAAAAAAAAAATCATACAAGAAACCTAACAAAATTATAATTCATTCAAAAATTGGTTGATTAAAATACTACTAAAACCATACAAATAAAAGAAATGTAATATTTTGGAACATATCACTTCTCACACCAACTAACTGTATATATGTAAATAGATGGAAATTCGAAAATAAAATAAAATGTTTAATACTATCAAATTTACAGTTTGATTTTTTTCTTTTTTTTTCTCTCTGCATCAATTTTTCGATTTACTATTCACTAGTCAATTTTAATTCTAGATTAATTAACTTAAGTTTTTTCTTCCTTCATTACTTTATCAAGTTTTTCTATATAACAAAAAAAAAACAAATCTTAAAAGTGTTCCGACTGGATTCATAAAGTTTTTGTATTTCGGTTCCGCCTTTTTTTCGTATTCGAAAGAAGTTGTTGAATACATGAACGCCTTAATTTCTTCAGCTTCGCTTAATAACTTACATCAAGACTTACTTGAAATTCCGTACAAATATTTTTTTCTCTGCCAACAGCTCCATATCCAAAAAAAAAACAGTTTCCGCCAACACCACTAAGCAATATACAGATCTATTTCCAAAATGCAGTTTCCGCCAATTCCAATAAGTAATATACAGGTCTATTTCCAAAATGCAGTTTTCGCCAATTCCAATAAGCAATATACAGATCTATTTCCAAAATGCAGTTTCCGCCAATTCCAAAAATTCAGCCTCAAATATGTTATATGCAGCGCCAATTACACAGTGATCAAATTTTCCTCCAAATATCACTGTTTGTAATTTTAACTTTCCACTTTTCCCTCTACCACCGTTCGTAATTTTTGAATTTTCACTTTGTTTTCTTTACTTTCAATTCCCAATTTAAACTGAACTTTGGATTATTTCAAAAAAAATTTCCCACACTTTTCAAATTCGCGGCTGTCCGCTTGCACTGAATGTCCTTTGTCTTCCAACCCAAAAATGTTTCCATTCCCCGTTTTTTCAAAACCCCGTATCAACGGTCCCTCTTTTGACTAGTTTTTTCCGGATTTCACTGGAGCAGTATTGTGAAGTGGACCCTGTGTTGGCATCTACGCTAAGTGCTTAATTCACAGTGCCCACTGAATCCATACAACAGCTGGATTCACCTTACAGCTGACCGAATGTAAATAGGTCATTCGGTCAGTCATGACAGATGTACCTAATGTGGCAAATACATATTGGTCGAGACCAGGCGAGCCGAGGTCAGACGAGACCGCGAACATGTGGACGGCATTTGACAGCTCGTTCGAAATCGCTTTGACTCGTGCTCAAAATCCATTTCGATCGGTTGTGGCACGAGCGCCGGCGAGCCCTGTCAAAGTCGCTCGTCTGGACCGTCCACACACTCGGGGTCGCCAGATCTCGCCTGGGCTCGGCCAATATCTTTTTGGCACATAACATATGTACATGTAAACATTTTCAAATTGACCGATTCAACAACTGGTGACAGTCTACGAATGCTCAACATCCTAGGCGCTCCACCGACTAAGTATGCTCTTAAACATCCGGAAGTGCAGCAAATCATCCATTCCACCGGTTTGCAGTGCGATTGCTAATAGTCGAACAATTCTTTCAAGAAGCCTCTCTCATGCTGTCTAAGAAGTTCAACGTGCCACTTGTGTCCGTGTCGATGTTCGGATTCGATAATACGTTTTCAGGATTTATGGGACAGACAATGCCCTGGTCAAACTCACCGCATTTGTACCTTCCCTACACGGATCAAATGTCGTTCTACGAAAGGCTCCACCATGTTCATGCGTGCTTGAACGTGAAATGGAACAGACATTGGGTGCGCATGCCGAAACAAAACGAATTCACCCAAAAGTACTTCGCACACTTGTCAGGTAAGGAAGATAATTACAATGATGAATTTCAGTTAATTGTGTGTACATTATGGTTTGTTTGTAATCGAATGTCTAAGCGGATACAAATTTTTACGACAGGTCCTTTACCGTCTATTTCGGAGTTAGAACGAAACATATCCGTGATTTTAATGAATAATCACTGGCCAACAGTAGTTGATTTACGTTACAACATGTTTTCACAAGAAGTAAAGTTTCGAAGACCTTACCAATTTTGAGAAGAATATTAAGCGTACTTGCTCAGCATTTTCTCATCTCTTGAATAAAGCAAAGTATAATGATTGCGGTGGCTATTTTATGCAATATTTTTTGGCACAAAGCGTCAAAAACTTTTCAGAAAAATTGGATAAAATATCTTTGGGGAAGCTTATTGAAGTATACAAAACATTATCTTGCATTTAATTTGATGTGGAAGCCATTTCTCATGCATTGCACATGCATTTAGTTCGAATCAGAATTCAACTGCACGATTTTTGAGCTTTATTTTGTGCTTTATTTAATATAAGCTTTATTCCTATAAAATTCCGAAAACTATCCACCATTGTTTTCGGCTCATTGTGATGTACTTCACGTATGCTTTTTATTTTACCACGCTTCTCAATTGTTCACATTCTTGTATTCTATTACTTATTCAACTTGCTCGAGGGAAAAGCAAACATGGTCATGTTCCAAATTGAATTTGGCGTCCGTGAGAACAGCGTCCTATTCAATTTTAGACAAAGACGATTCTATCTATTGATGCGAGAATTTGGCACAGCCAAAAGTCCTGCCCCACAAAAGCTAAACACTCTCACATAAACTTCAGATCATACATATTAATGCACAAAGTAATGAACAAACATATATGAGTCTATATACAGCACAATGTGTAATATGAGCTAAGAATTTTCAGAATCATACCCAGACAGCAGGCAACAGCTCGAGCATAAAATAGCTGAGAAGACTAATATGCTCATTTCTAGGCTTATTTCATTCCATTCGGAAACTGGATTGCTACTGAGACTGCATCAGAAGTAAAGCCACAAGGACTGTTAGAATCTCACTAGAATGCTATTAGTTGTTGTTTTGTGTTAGGACTATGGCACACCATAAGAACTAATAAATAGCACTGAAATTATGTGGTTGATTGATGAGGGAGAATGGCAAGGAGTGAAGGATTTACCATCAGCTGGCACCTAAGAAGTACCAAAACCAAAATAGGTTCACTTTATCATATGCAAAAGTGAGAAAAGCATACTCTCAAACGACAGGTGAGAATGTATATAGGTATCTGTGTTAGCTGATAGATAAAAGTGTGTTAGCGTGCGTATAATCCAATCAAGAAACAGTAAGCGCAACGAACATTCGTTGGCGACAAACGAAATTCTCTGTATAGTGGATTGCATAAAAGTGTTGGAGATATTCCTTTTACTCGCCAAATGGTATCGAAAGTAGTATTCCGCGTTAACTATCTTATCACTTACCACTTTTATACTCAGAATACGCTTTCAGGAAATCAATATTACATAAATTGTCATTCGCTAAAATAGTATCTTTGGCAAAGCACATTTATATTGCCTAGTGGGTTATATTACTAGTTATATTGCCTAGTTATATTGCCTAATGAGAAACGTACTTGATCGTAGCCGCGTTGCTTGGTGGGGTACTTTCTGTCTTTTTTCCACTTGGACTTGGATATTGCTATCTACTTTTCGCAATCAGTGAGGAAATATCGCACATTGTAAAGCAATTCACGTACTTTCCGGGCTATATATAGTTCTTAAGCTATGACTATGGTTTCAAATGCCTTAACCATCTGAGATACGTGATTTCTTATTTTCATTGGAACTCCCTGTCAATTTGTATAAGCTCCGAAAAAATATAATTTAGTAGTTTAGGAGCTTCGTTTCAATACACAATATACCATACATACATATATTCGAAAATATTTTTTGGATTTTCTAGTCGAAAGTCGTATTTTCCGACTATAAAACTCTAAATATATTAAGCCGTATTTCTTATGAATTTCACTAGCTTATAGCACAGGTCCTAGCTCCCGTTGGAAAGAAAATTTCGTAAAGTCCTTAAATGGGTAATTTCTCCCAAACTGGGAAAAAGCACAGCTGGTCTTCTTCTATCTCCACTGTACAAGCCAGTCCTATTTGTAGTAAATTATAGCCGGAAATACGATTCAACTGGAGAGAGCCCGAAAGCATTGTAATATTAGCGTTCCGTTTAAGACTAATTAACGTTCCAAGCAGAAGCTTGCTCACTCATGTGCCAACGAAAAGTAATGAGCATACTAATAATTCCCCTTTTCAGGTTAATCCTGCCTAAGTTTCCCGTAATACCAACTAATCAAGCGAATAGCTCGAGTTGTCATATTTCACTGGCTTGAGCGTACGGGAAATGCCTCGAGCTTGGTAGAAAATTATAATAAGGTCGTTTTATGGCTGTTGAAGTTTAATTGTCTGCGGCTGTGACTCACTGAAAATACTTTAGTCGAGACCATATTGTCAACTGCACTGAAATGAGTAGGCCTCGCGTATTTATGGGTTAGAGACAATTCGGTCTATGCAGCATATTGTGTTCCACGAGTGTGTAAGGGTGAGAAATCATATCGATATTCAAGTACAATCTGGAAGAAGAGAAAAAAATTTACCACTAGAACATTAAAACAAAACTAGTGAGTAGTAAGGATCGGACTTTTCTATACTTTTAGCATTACGCGAGTAAGGGACAGGAGATCAAAAGTCCATGGTTTTGTTGCCGCCCACCCGCGTGCTTTAGGTATGTAAAGTCCATGAAGCTCGAGTTAAGTTTGTTTTTCGTTTTTTGGTCGTGGTGTATGAGTGAAGGGAATATGTAGATTGCTTTCTGGGAGGTGCGAATCAGCTGCACCATCGCTGTTTGCAGGTGCGAGGGAGCGAAACATGCAGCAGAGTCGAGAAGCAATATGCAGAACGAGGCTTGGCAGGTATTCAGTTAGCATTGATGCCGGTTTCTCGATGACGTCTTTTTTGCATCTTGGATGTAGGACTGAGCAAGCAGTTCCCAGAGCTTGTTTGGTTGGGTGTGTTTTTGATTTTGATTTTTTCGCTGGCTGATAGAACAAGTGTGTCTGTCTTGTTTTTTCTTGTTTTTTATCATCTTGAACTTGAATATACCTGTATTGCAAGCATATGCAGATGCAATGTCATGTTTTTTCTTGATTATCTGTCCTCATCCGCCATGTGCGTTTCCAACCTGGTGCGGCATAACTGACCTATGTCGGCTTTGCATGAATGGGTCGAGGGATTTTACTTTTGTTATTCTTGATTATCTTTCCTCATTAGCCATGTGCGTTTCAGGTTTCAAACTCAATCATTGCATTTGGCTGATACGGTCTTGAAATTGATTATACTTGTATCGTATGTATATCCATGTACACTGTCTTGTTAATGGATGGATCTGAGTAATTAGAAATAAAAATACAATATGTATATCGTTTGTACAAAACCTGGGGTGTCATAACTGACCTATGTCGCCATGCATGAATGGGTTTACGAGGGTTTTTACTTTTGTTATTCTTGTTTTATCTTTCCTCATTCGCCATGTGCGTTTCTGGTCTCAAACTTGATATGACCTATGTTGTGTGGATGAATGGTAATTTTACGCGTGCAGATATTATGTCATAACTGGATGAATGATTTTATGATGTTTCCGAGTGGCTATATTTAGATGAAAACAGAGACGTTATTCGCTGATTAGAGAAGAGTAGGTCAATGTTCAGGTGTTGTATTTTCTTTGCGGCATTTAGGTGGGACGTGGGGGTGGGAATGTTAGGTAAATAAAAACATTTGTTTGTATAAGTGGCAATAAACTTTATTGGATTTTTATTTATACAGATTTATATTGAAATAAAATTGTTGACATTTTACTTGGAAAAATAATTGTATATTGATACAGCTTCACATATAAATCCACCAACAAAAAATCCAAGACCAACGCATTTTAATAGATTGTAAAGGCAGTGCTCTGTTCTGGAACATTTTCTTGTTGTAATAGGTGTATCGTAAGGTCCACAGACGTCTTTTCCGTTGGCGTAGAAACATTCCGGTGACAATCGCAAGTGCTCACTCTCGACATCGGTAGGTGCGTTGAATGCATCCATGGTGACCGAGCAGAAGTAACATCTGACCTGGTCTTTTATGTTTGTGTAAAAAAATCCACTACGCGCAAGTTTAAGTATTTTTCTTTCATCAATTTTTAGATTGGCAAACGTCTTGACGCGATCATATTCACGCTTTAAACACAACATCTCGAATGAATGTTGTCCACTTTTAGAGCACGTCTTTTATATTTATCCAGGTATTATGATGAGAAGGAAAACCAAGCCATTTGACAAAAACACGATTTCCCCTTCTTCTTATAATTTTCTCAACAAGGTATGCATCAGGGTGTTTCACTGTAGTTAACTCAGGTTCGTAGAACCCTCCTTGTATCAAATTTCCCTGATAGTCTTCCAGTGAGTATGTTCGTGGTTGCGTTTTTCTTACATCTTTTATTGAAAAAATTTCAGTGGACCAGTTTGGGGTGTAGCCTTTTTCAAATATATGCTTATGTTTACTTATACGTACAAAGTCACCAACTTTAAATTTGGGTTGTGATGTTACCTTAACTTTCCTGTAAACGTCCGAGAGTAATTGCACTTCATTCGATGTATTAACATCTATTGGGCGCATATTAATAACTCGATGTTTTGTTTTGTTGTATCGGGCAACTAGCTTATGTAAGGAGTCGAACCAGCGGTAATTTCCATTCATGCTAAAGTTCTTCCACATAATACCCTTTAGAGTTCTGTTGAAGCGCTCTACAATCGATGCTTTCAATGCACTAAATGTTGAATAGTGGTTAATTTCATACTTTTTCATAATATGTTGAAATCTTTTATTGAAAAATTCCTTTCCGTCATCTGTTTGCAGATTTCTGGGAATGCGCCTTTGTTCGAGAATTGTTTCCATTGCCTTCGTCACTTCATTAGCGCTTTTATTTTTGACTGGTAATGCCCAAGCGTACTTGGAAAAAGTGTCAATTATTGTAAGAAGAAATTTGTAGCCTCTATTCTCTGATGAGTATGCACTCATATCAACCAAATCCGCCTGCCATAAATCATCAATACCTCTGATAGTGACCCGACGTCGGTTAAAATTTTTACGAGCAGGTCTGTGTAACTCGTTGACAATTTGCCTTCTACTCATAACGATTAAATGTATAAATATAGGCTGTTTACTTGTTTTTATGTTAAAATCTGTGAAAATTTGCAAAAATGACGCACTTTATTCACCCCTTCACAATGATGGTTGCCGGTCCATCTGGATGTGGCAAGACGAGTTTTATAGAGGCACTTCTAAGAAACGACACTATGATACAGCCGCGGGTGAAGAAGGTTATTTGGTGTAATGCTGAAACTCAGGCTATTCCAACAAAAGTAGGGTTTAAAAATATCGAATACTTAAGTACGATGCCGGAAGAGTTTGTGAATAATGCAAATGAGCCAACACTTATTGTTTTGGACGATATGATGTTAAATGCGTTTTCAAGACAAGTTTGCGAACTTTTTACCAAAGGTTCACATCATAGGAATTTTTCGGTTATATTAGTAACACAAAATGTATTTCATCAGGGAAAATTTTGCCGTGACATATCATTGAACTGTAAATATCTGGTATGCTTCAAGAATCCACGTGATAAAAGTCAGTTTCATCATCTTGCTAAACAAATTTACCCTGAAAATAGCAAGGAGCTTGTGAGAATATATAAAGAAATCACTCAGGCGCCACACAGCTATTTATTAATAGACCTGACTCAGAACACAAATGATATACTACGATTCCGTACTGATTTATTTAACAAAAACTTTGTAACGTGTTATTGCTCGAAGGATAGTTTAAAGCAAGAGAATGGTGTCACGAATGAAGCGATTAAAGGACAACAAGCATATGTTATACGTGCTTAGACGTGCTCGACCGGGTTTGAGAAATGCTATACTTAAGAATGCCGATCCAGAGGTAATTAAAACACTTTGCGAAATCACATTGAATACGTTGAATGGTAACCACAGACCTCGTGGAAAGATATATAACCGTCTCTGTAAATATAAAAAGTGTATGCGCAAGTTAGTAGATGCTAAACGGTCAGTTCCGCGACAACGTAAAGTACTAATTCAACAAGGCGGGTTTCTACCAGTATTACTGGGCAGTGTACTTTCAGGGGTGATTGGTTCACTAATTGAGAAATATGTATAGGAACAGTAATCTGAATAAAATGCTACTTCTGTCTCCTGAAGTATATGCAAATTTGAAAGACACTATTGAAAGTTCTAATAACCAGAGTTTGTTCGATAAGGCTATGAATAAGATATTGAAAAGTGAAAAATTCAGCGATAAAGACAAATGGTATCATTATCGAAACGAACTTATAAAATTTTTAAACACACGTCGTAGAAGTAAAGGATTTCTAGAAAGAAAAACTCAAACGCCTTCTTCGAGCAAGCATGTACACAAAAAACAGAAAAGTTTGCGAGACAACACGACACAAACTAAATATGTTTTTAGAGATGAGAAACCTACGCAAACTACACCTGTACGAGTGGAAAAATTGTTTGAATCATTAGGTGAAATCACACCTCCAAGGAGTGTATTATCGGCTGCAGCAAAGCGTCGTCTATCGGCAAGTGGAATAGCCAAAAGTCTGAAGCCACCATCGAAATTTAGAAAAACTTCAGCTGACAAAGATTATAGGATAATAACTGGTGATGACGGAATAACACAATACACAGTACCTGTTGATATGAGTCCTGATGAAGTAGAAGACGTTCTAGGGGAGATAGACAATCTTGATGATGAGGGGTCCAATGTCTTTAAAATGGAGAAAGAAGGTGAAGAAGATTCTGAAAGTATCACGGATGTGGAAATGCAAGAGCTGCCTAGTTACTCTATATTAAGGCCCTCTCGGTTCGATCCTAATCAATACACGTCTGATCAACCCGTCAGAAAACATCCTGTTCGACAGAGTGAGAGACTGAAAGAAAAAAAAGGGCGTAGCTCGAGTGTACCAGATCTGGCTTGGGAAAGAATTTGAAATGCCTGTAACAGTAACAGATGATGAATTCTACGTATGCCTTTTAAGCAATAGCTCTCTGAGCATTTACCCTGAAAACACATTATCATCTTTTGAGAATATTCTTCCTGCTTCTTGTAAGCTTGGTAGCGGTTGGCGTGTTGGAATAACAGAGATAATGTTGCCAAAACGAAAAAAAGGAGAGACAGTGTCAACCAGCAGTGTTTCTAAGCGTTCTAAATACAGTATCGGAGAAGAAGAAGCTAGTATGATGAAAAGAAGTCGACGATCAACTGCAGCAGAATCCAGCAAACCTGAAGTAACAGAATTAGTTGTAAAAATCATGCCTTTGAAAAAAAATCTTGTTCTCTTAAGATGGAGTGATGCTACTTTGCGGAGACTTTGTTATGAAAAAAACGATATCAATTTTTCAACATTCCTATCGTCATTTTTCTTGGTTATTAAACCTGACTTCTATAACTACTATTTGACATCAATTAAGGAACTGGTATTCAAACATATCGAAAAAGATCGAGATGAAGGAAGTATTCCCGACATCAGTGATTCTAAGAAGATTGGAGGTTTCTGCTTACATGTTTACCAAGGCGAGAAAATCGCCGAAAAAGTTTATTTAAACTCAAACAAAAAGTTTAACACACTTCAGGACTTTATTGATTATATAATTGGACAGATTCCGAGGTCGAAAAGAAATTATGTAGAGCTATTAAGAATGATTGACGAATACATATATCCTGCACATAGCTTAAGACGTGAGTGGGAAAGAAAAGCGGGGATCAAGCCTACCTCGCATACGTTTCATCTAAAAGACTATGGTGTAAAAATAAATGTGGAACTGCCAATACCTTCACCGATTAACATTACGGATTTTGTGTCACTTTTGCTGAGTGGAATAGAGTTTTCAGACGAAGATTTAAAAAAGAAAGCTGAAATTTCCGGTAGAACAGTGTACCAGGTACGAAAACAATTATTTTACAAAATTGGTCAATCAATTCGTCAATCCATAAGTGATGCCGCTAAAGAATCCGGTAGCGATATATTACCTGATGAATGGACAAAAACTGAATCAGATACAATACTAAACATTCCATACAAAAGGGGTGATGGAACAACGGGTACAACACCAGTGCCGATTGAAGTGTCTAAAACTGAAAATATTGCTGGCCTATTCATTGATGCATTTTTAAAAACACCTGTTGATAAACGCGATCCAGATCTGATAGATGTCTCGATAAAAGAATCTTTCGATAAGTCCATATTTCTTGATAGTCTAAGTCGGTTGGAAAAAAACTTACATGAGCTTGATAAAAGAACACGTCGTGCTACGACATCCAAGACCGTTAGTGATTGTGAAAGCCCCAATTTAATTCACGTTTACACAGACATTATCAAACCTAGAATATTAGCTGATAAATTGGTGCGAAATCTTCGTACGATTCCTTTGCATGATTGCGACAGTATTTTCAGATTCAATCATGTAGAGTACTGTGCTGTGGAAAAAACTTTTTTCGAAAGCATTTCTATTAAAGTCACAGATCAACAAGGTGAACCAGTAGATTTTGAACCAAGTTTTATACCCACATACATAATGCTTCACTTCAAACGTCGGTAAGAAAAAGTATAAATATTCACATACATTGATGTAAGGGTTATAGTGTTAATATTCAATACCGATGTTAACGACATGAACTCGCACTACACACGCTATTATTTGGTCCAGAGTGGTGGAAATTTATCAGATATTGGAGACCTCTATCGAGCCCCAATTATCTATCAGCGCGGTAGAGGTATAGGAAGTTTTTTCAGTGGTTTATTACGTTATCTAAAACCTTTGGCTGCGTCAGGTGTAAAAGCTATAAAACGACAAGCGGCCAAAACCGGTAAGGCTATTATACAGGAGGTTGGGAACAAACCTCTTAAAGAACTCTTAAGAGAACACGGACAAACTGCAGCACAGGAGTTAGCTCAGAAAGGTATAAACAAACTTTTTGATAAGATGGATGGAGCAGGTAATCGAATGGCTATAAAAAGAGCTAACCCGTTCACAACAATTCAATTCAAGTCTTCTCCTAAGCGACGTAAAGCTGGTAAATTGAAAAAAAGTGTAAAAAGAGCGTCACGTAAAAAGATTAAAAGGGTGAAAAGTAAACGAAAAGTTATCAAGAAGCGTGTATTGGACATATTTGATAAGTAATTAACATGTCCTCCTACAAAGAATGCATGAAATCCGAATTGGACATTTTCTCCACATCACCGATTCAAAGCAACATTTTAAAAACCGAAGAAGTTGCATACAAGCCAATAGCTTCATTGGATAACTCATCTGTACTGGAATTCATCTCTCTCGGCCATGGTGATACGTATCGTGATTTGTCCAGCATATATCTACGGCTCAAAGTGCAGATGGTTAAAATAAAGGATGGCAAAGAGATGTTATTCACAGGGACTGAAGTAATCAAGGGTGCTGATGGAAGAGAAGTCGTAGCTGATCCAATAGGCGTCGCAAATAATTTGATGCATTCGCTTTTTAGACAATGTACAGTGCAGCTGAATGGGAAGAATATAGCTCAAACAGACAACAACTACCAGTACAGGGCATACATTGAAAATCTATTGAATTACGGGAAAGATGCAGCAACAACTCATCTCGAATCGGTTGGATGGTATCTTGACCAGGATGAAATGGAAATGATTGAAGGCTCTGGTCCAAAGTCTGAGAATAAAGGTTATCTTAGTAGATCGGCGCTATTAGAGAAAAGTAATGTCGTCGAGTTAATGGGAAAGATCCATAGCGACATATTTAACCAAGAAAAACTCTTGATTAATGGTGTGGATCTGCGTGTCATATTATCATTAGAGAAACCTGAATTCTACCTGTACTCGAAAGATGATAAATTCTCGCCTCGAATTAAAATACTGGAAGCAACAATGTACATGAATCACGTAAGCGTCAATCCCAATATTCTCCTGGCACATGAAACAGTACTGCAGCGTTCAAATGCAGTATACCCGTACAAACGCGTCGAAGTGAAAACATACACGTTACCAACAAATACATTCACACTATCGCTGGACAATATAGTGGTTGGTCAATTACCGAACTTGCTCATTTTCGGGATGGTAGACAACGACGCCTATACCGGAAAACGTACTAAAAATCCATATAACTTCAAACACAATAACATCACGAGATTTAATTTGTCAGTTAATGGCGTACAAGTACCAAATCAACCTATAGAATTCGATTATTCAAAAGAAAAACCACTGAGCACCCGGGGGTACTTGAGTCTTTTCAAGGGTACTGGTATCAATTATTTCGATAAAGGCCATCAGATATCCAAACAATTCTTTGACAATGGTTGCTTTTTGCTAGCATTTGACTTGACAGCGGATAATTCATACGAATCAACTTGTGGCAGTTTATTGAATCAGGGTGTTGTGCGAATCGAGGGTAGATTCAAAGAGGCCTTAAAGAATAGTGTGACATGCATTGTATATGCAGAGTACGATACGAATATTGAAATCGATAAAAATCGAAACGTTTACTCGAGTCTATAAAAAAGTATATAAAGAGGTTCAACACTTCTGTATGTATTATTTATCTGTGCCTTGGTTGGAGATAACTACAGTACCATGACTCACTGTCTAGTAAATACCGAGTATTTTTCAGAGGGGCACTTTACCTTCTTTAAAAAAATTGCGTTTGCAGGCTTTATTTCACCAGATAAAGTGTATACAAAGGAGATCGTTTACAAATATCCTACATCAACAGTTAGCACTACAGATCATACTGGCGTGTCTGGAAACCTTGAACTTAAACGCTTGGATGAGGATCTTATAAAAACCCTCGCAAAGTTTGCAACTATTTTCGTACATGGGGAGCCAACAAAGGAATTCCTCCAGAGCTACGTTACACCTCGTACTAGGATCATTAACCTTGAAGCAGTCACCTCTAAGGAACAGGAATGAACACGATCGAACTTGATAGTTCACTAAAGCGAAATCATGTTACTAAAAGATTTTTCAAGGGCGTTTTCCCGTGCGATCACTTACCACGTCATATAAAGAAACCTGCTTGTATTATTGCGAATACAGATCCAGCTCATAAAAGTGGAACGCATTGGGTGGCCTTTTACATTCCTAGAAAAGGACCTATCGAATACTTTGACTCTTTCGGTAAATATCCTACTAACAAGTACTTCAAAAGATTTCTTCGGCACAATGGTAAAGTTTTCGTAAATAATAAACAGAGGTTACAGAGTGCGTTCTCAACCACATGCGGACAGTATTGCGGTGTTTTTCTTTATTTTCGTTGCAGTGGCAAGAGCTTCAAAACATTTCTGAACCGGTTCTCCTCTACAGATTATAATTTCAATGATGGTGAAATAGTTGATTTATTCCGGAAAATTTATTTAAAGACCTCTTTGCAAAATGGTGGGGAGTGTTTCAATCAGACCTGCAGACAGGAGAACGGAGATATAAAAGCGGCGTGATCAAGCCATCGAAACCATAGTTGTGTCTTTTACAATTTAAAAGGATGTCGTCAGTTGCTGAAAAGTCCGCTAATAAGCAAACACAAACCTCTAAACGAGCCGGTCGCGTTGTTCAGAAGAAGAAAAAAGTTGTGAAATCCCCCCAAGTCGAACCTTCTAGCAACTTTGAGAACATCATATCAAGCTGCAAGGAGAAGAAGTCAAGAACGAAAACGATTCCCAAATCACAAGTGCCGTGCAATGAAGACGCCTTACTGAACTACACATACTACTTGGATGGATGTCATAACCGTAGGGTTACACTCGGATTTGACCCGCAGACATTTCAGGCGAAAGCAATCTTCCACTACCATGGACGTTTCCCACTGGCAATTGACTACAGTCAATGGATTTCGCTCTACAATTACCTCAACGATTTGAAGACTTCAGCGGGCGAAGAATATCCGGAAAATCAATTGGGTCTTTTAAAACGGTATCAGATTCCTGTAGGCGATGGCAACATAACACTCAAACATCTGGAGTTATTCAAACTGTTCGACATGATGGAATTTTTTAACATTGTCATGCACCACAACAGCCTGGCCTCGGAATATGTGAAGGAATATTACGAGCAGTACTGTAATAGATGCAGGGAGAAGGATCTATTGAAGCTGAAAAATGATCACTTTTTTATACCACCTCGTACATCTTATATGCATATTAATTATTCTAGGCTTTTTTATGAAATTCCAATACTGTGTAGCTGTAACCTTATTTTTAATGTAATGAAATAAATTGACGTAATAAGACAAAAACAAGTTTTTATTTCAATAATATTTAGTATTCATTAGAAAATACATGTAAAGATTTATACAATTTTGCGCAGCACATCGTGTCCCCGGAAGTGTATCATGCATTTTACAGATGGTCTTGAAATTCTTGAGATCTCGTAGTTTCGGTATCTCCAGACGAACTATGTTTGCGGAAGGTAGATACCTCTTTAGAAATTTGACTTTTGCATCACCTTTTACGTAGATCGTAGATTCGTTGAATGGCATTAGAATGGTTGGAAGATCGTTGTAGCTAACCTCACCGTCATCCCATCGCAATCCGTTGACGTTCTTTGCTTCGTACTCGTTTTGCCTCCGTGCCTTTCGGCTCAACTCCTGGTAAGGATAGGGAGGTCTGAAGTAGTAAATTGTAGGCACAGTCGAATCGTACGGAAGTATGGCCAACTCTTTCGCAAAATAGTGCCCCTGATTTCCAGAAACAAATTGGATGTCAAAAATGAACTCGGACATGCTTTCAGCAAGATGATTAGTGATTAAATAAGAAACATTTTTCATTTTAATAGGCATTTATATACAGTTTATTTCGTGATGTACGACGAGTTTCCTAAATATACAATATATAATTATGATAGACATTTAGATGTTAACTTAACTTAGGTTTTTTATGGTTTTTTAAGGAAGAGAAAAATTTTCTTTCGTAACTACTCTTTTATCAAAGGTAAATTGTAAATGTTTCCTCTCGGGGGCAGAAATAACCACTCCCGGTCGTTTTCGTTTAATTTTTCGCTCATTCAAAACACAAATTGGTTCTTCCTCATCAGGGCCGATTACTAGGGATTTTAGTCTTTCGAAATTAACAATTTTAGAATTTTCAAAGTTTAATGTTATTCCTTTACATTTAATTATATGGTCGATAATGCGTTCAGCTTCTACTTTGAGACCGTAAGTTTTTGGTCCTGTGCTAACATATTCCGAAATATATGCCTCAGGGCCGAAACTTTCAATTTCGTTTGTTAAGTCACCCAAAAAGTCAGAAATCTCGAAGGGGATTGGACTGAACTTATCATCAACAAAAATTAAACTATCCGTATCACAATAAAGAATTCTCTCTCCTACCTTCTCCAAAGCTGCGTAAAGTTTAAGTCTGGCAAATGCTGTTGTATATGCAGCAATGGGTATATTCACATGAGGAAGCGTATTCATTTCTTTTTCAAGATATTTCCATGTCACCCACATTGTTTCTTCATTGATAGTGTAAAGCGAGCAGATCTCTATACCAGGGGAATGAATAAAATCAGAAAATTCCTTATAGCTGGTAAGAACTTTGGTGCGCGTTTTGTCTTCTCTTTGTGCAAACTTGCCCCAAAACGAGTTTAAACAAATTTTTGCGGTATTACGCCTACCAGGATTTTTCTCAATCAATTCTTTCTCTAAGCAGATGTCTTCTCTTTCTTTGTAAGATTTTATAAAGGCATCTTTCTCTTTCTCACCTGTACAATTAGCACTCCAACCACTAGACTCTTGCTTTATTTTTAAGAATGTATTTACATATTCAGAAAACAATCCACCACTCTTGGTTACAGGATCATACTGAGTATGGTTGTATTCCCAAACTTCATAAATGTGTCTAATTTTATACCCTTTTTCAACAGCTAAAGACACTTCGGGTATTATCCATGTACCGGTGATCTGACGCTCCTCATCTGTATGAATACAGTCAGATATTCGATTTAACTCGGCACATTTTCGACAGAGTGTAAAATACAGTTTTGAATTAGTTCTGAATGGTAGTACAGGTAGGTATAAACTAGTTGGCGGAATGATAGAACAAGTGATGAATCCATGCATCAAGAGTATTTCTGAAGATAGGGGAACATCGTTTCCACGGTAGACTTTTGGATGTCCTATAGGATATGGAGAGTACTTGTTAATGTATGGGTACAAACTAGTAAAATCAAGATATCGTATGACTTGGTTCTTTTCCACTTCGTGGTACAGTTTGAAAACTTCGGTACGTCCTCCGAAAACCGCATCTCGAGGATTAAGCGGCAGTATAATATTCGATACAGCCTTAATTAACTCTTGATCCACTACAGGGTTTTCCTTCAGGAACTTACGGAACTTGCATTCCCAAGTGTATTCTAAGTTGTATCCACTTCGCTTGATCATTTCAATTTTTCTAAGAGTACTCTCATATTTCCGAGATGACGTCTGAACTAGGTTATTACTAGACGTCTCTTTTATTTTGAAACAATCTGGACACCCATGATGGAAACACCCGTAAAATTCATAGACCGTATCTGTTTCCGAATCAAACCCGTCAACTAACAAACCGCTTCTTCTTAGCCTCACCTCACCACCGTTGTTAGCAGATGCAATTCGACCAGTCACTTGAGATCCCTGCCAGGCAATCCACTTTGCTCCAATAAGTGATTGATTTTTACCTTTGTAGTAGCCGTTAGGAGGCATTACGCCCAAAGTGTTTTCTTGTAAGAAATTTTTCTTAAAGGTGAGCATGCAGGCGGACGCTATGGTTATAGACTCTGTAAAAGGGTTGACCTGAGTAATACTTAAAAATTCACGCATAAATTGGGTACAACCCAAGCGTAATATGTCCACATCATTTCTGCAATACGTTAACATTGCTTCTCTGTTATTGAACACACCCTCTGATACAGTTTCATACCATTTTAAAAATTCTTCCCTCTCTTTAATCTTCATTGCATTATGTCCGTACATTTCTGGCGGTGGATATTTTCCAACATAATTGATATTCTCTATCGTATTGAAGAGGTATGGGTAATATCCCTTTGCATACTTCTTTAACCCAAATACGGAAGGAAACTTCGAGAGTGGGAATGCCAGGAAGTTTAAAGAATCTATGAACGTCACTTGTCCACATTTTAACTTCATTATCTTTGAGCCGTTCATAATAGGCTCTACATTTAGCTTTCTCGTAAAAAGCTCGGAGATGATAAACTGACCATCATACCCTTGAAAATTATGTGCTATACAGTACACGTTCGTGGCAAAAGATCTCTGCATTAAACAATAATCCTCAAAGATTTTCATAACATCATTTTCGGTATTATATTCGAAGATATGCTCTCTTATCCCACAAACACTGCATTTACGCTTCATATCAGGGTCAGTATAGCAATTTTCGCAAACTTGCTGGGCAACAATTAAATTCACAACGTGTCTGTAAGTTTCGCCACTCTCGAAGGTTGTATTTTGAGTGCTTTCGCAATCGAAGAAGATCAGTAAGAAATTATCCCTCTTCCTACCCCTGTATGGTTTAATGTAACAACAATGATCTGCAGGAACAACTTTTGAACAAATCTGACAGTGGTATTCATCACATTCATGTGTACTTTTATCCCTTCTCACAAAGTTCAGAAATTTACTGCATAACGTACATACTTTCAATGATTCGCATATACTTTTGTTCCCAATTTTGTTCATAAGGTGCCTAGTACGACAATCTTCACCTCTAAAAGACCGATTGCAGCGTTCACAGTAAACCATCTCGTCAACAAATTTACAGGGTGGATAAGAGCTACAATAAGAACATTTTAGTGCACATTTATGGGGATTATTGTTGTACACCTTATCGCAATGAACACAGTTATAGTTTTTATTGAAAAAGGTTTTCAACGATTTAATCACATAGAAATGTTTAAGGCTCTTGGAGTAGTACAGGTATATTTTCTTCGGGAGATCGTTTCTTATAGAAACCTTAAAAATGATCGAATCTGAATTTTTGAAATCGTTAAACACAACTATCTGGAAATCGCTTAAAACTTGTTGAAATTTATAAAGATCTGTTAGATTGCAGCCTTCCTCTTTAACGACAACTCCGGCATTTTCACATAACCACTTGGTCCTGCATTCTAAGATTTTCAGGACTGAAGAATGGTACCGTGCCTGAAACGAATGTGAATACATCTCGACTGCATAGCAAATAGATCGAGGAAGACATTTCACATCACCCTCCAACCCTACATCTACAACACATGATCGCCTTTTTAAAATCTCGGATTCGTCTATAGTTATATTATTAATTCTTCCACCCCCAGAAAGAATATTAACGACTTCGGCGTTCAGCTGCATTATTTCATCCGAAAGAAACGCAGTATTGGATTGATTTACGTTTGAAATCAAATCAAGTATATACTTCCCATTCACCTCTTCAACAGACTTCAAACTAGACCAGATAGGTTTTATATCAGGCGCGTTTGGGAGTGAAATAGTAAAGCTGATTTTAGATCCCCTTCCAGATTTCGACACTATATCTTTAATAATATCATCAAAAATTTTCTCTATTCCCAGGAGAGGATTTTCATTTTCAGCACCGAGACCTTTGATTCGGAATACAATTTTGTTTCCCTCAACGTTAAACTTCCTAAAGAATTTTTTATCCCTAGCTAACACTTCGTACCCTTTTTCCACCCCACTTCCACACTGAACCACTTCGTGAGTTGAATGAGCATGATTTACACTCTTGCTAGTCCTGCTAGCTTCCCGAACTTCTATTTCACTTAATACTTCACAAGATTGGATACCGCCCGCATTTTCAGTATTGAAGAAATCAATACATTCTTTCAATACCTCAAGAGAATCACACTGACTATAATATTTTACGAAATTTTGTAGAAGAAAATTTTTCTCCTCCCTGGAGAACATAACTTTTCTCTCTTTTATAATTTTTAACAAACTCTTAAGATTAGTGCGAAATAATGTGAAATCTAAACTTAAAGCACTATCTAACGTGGTGACGATTTGTCGTAAATCCATTTTTTTTTTTTTTGTTTTATCTACTAAAAATACTCTATATAATATACACTAATATTCTATATATACTCAAAATATCCTCACTGAAGGCTGCTCAAACGCCTGAGGCTATTCTCCAAGGTGATGAAGGCTAAAATCAGCAGTACTATAACAGCTCTTCCAAAAAATTTCACCACCTTTCTCTCCAGATCAGTCTTTTCCTGATTAGCAGCTTGTTACAGTTGACGAACTCTCTCACTCAACCTTCTGCACCTTCCGTACTTTTAGCTAAAAAAAAAAAGGTTGAGCTGGTCCAGGTACAGTTGCTAGAGGGCAGTTCTAAAGGATCTTGCAAACAACGGCAGCTTACGTCTTGATCTTTTTAAAAACGGTGTCTTATTCTTTCTTGGCTTTGTTTTTTTTTATCCGCTGCTTCCTCTTAGCCTCTGTACACGCTATTGTCGAAAAAAAAGTTGAAAAGGTAAGTAGATATTAAGACAATAGAAAAAGGTAATCAAGAATTCAATATTTCTTACCTTTATATTTCACCACTAGCACACCTTCAATCTTCAACTTCACGTAAGAAACTGTACCACAATTCTGTGTTAATTATGAATTTGAAAACACTTTTTATACTACTTCTTTATACCCCTACCATCTATGAATAAAAACGCAACAGTATAGAAAACAGGCTTCGATTTTATTGAAGAATATGAAAATAGCATCACCCATTATAGCTTCAATCACTAAGAACGTGTAGTTATAGGATAAAAATTCCAATCTGAGAGTTCAAGGTCTTAAAACTTTTATTAAACAACATACAACCGTGCTATCGAAGAATCTAAAATATTGCTTATGACTTACCCATAAGATGTCACTCATTAATAATATGTACGGTCATATTCTTACACTCAAGCATGTAACCACCTTATTATCTCAAAAATAAAGAAAAAATTATCTTTACATGGCCTATACTATAAGATAACATTCGTTGATACAATGTGTAAGTAAAGATGTCCATGCAGATGATGATGATGATATGAAATCCTCCTTTAGCATACAAGATTTTAAACCTGTCATGGTTGTCGATAATAATCTTTGTAACTGCAATGCTAACAAGAAAAAACATGTCTATATTGGTTGTATTTTCTAGAAGTTATCCGACAATCAACGATTTTTCTAGTCAATCTAAAATATCGCTTATGACTTACCCATAAGATGTCACTCATTAATAATATGTACGGTAATAATCTTACACTCAAACATATAACACCCTTTTTATCTCAAAAATAAAGAAAAAGTTATATTTTTATGGCCTATACTATAAGATAGCATTCGTTGATACAATGTGTAAGTAAAGATGTCCATGCAGATGATGATGATGATATGAAATCCTCCTTTAGCATACAAGATTTTAAACCTGTCATGGTTGTCGATAATAATCTTTGTGACTGTAATGCTAACAAGAAAAAAACAAACCTACTTTGGTAGTATTTTCTAGAAGTTATTCGACGATCAACGATTTTTCTAGTCAAGAATTCTGTATAAAAGAGGAAGAAACTCTATATGAGACAACACAGACAGGGAAGATCTTCCAACCAAGATGGTAAGTCTTGTTAGCGAACTTCGGTACTTCTACATAGAAAGTATCTACAATTTTCTATCTTTCCATAAAAATAAGTTTGTACTTTCTCTTGCTTTTTAGAACGCCGAATTAAATAAAATCGCCGCTGGAACACAGGCCGAGATGGCACGCTGGGACTCGTTGGAGGTAGGCGAATACAAAATTCAGCAATTCAAGGAGATGAAAACAACTTACGGCAAACGAATTGCAGTCTTCCTGGAGAACGGCAAATTCCTGTTCCTTCCCCCCAGATTCTCCGACAAAATTACATCGAAGCAGCTAGCGAAGCTTAACCAGATCGAGAACAACCACCTCATCTATGGTGGTAAGGATACAACTCGGGGAGGATTTTTAAAGTTAAGTTTCGAAGAGAAATAGAATATTGCGAAAAATAAAAAACTTATACACATTCCTGTTTTTATTTGAATCAAAATTATTTAAAATAAAATAAAAATTAATTTGAATCAGAGACTATTGTATTTTTTAGTCACAATAAAACGAAACATTTCACTTTGACATATAACAAGTTTTTTTTTTTTTTTTTGCACACCTGCACTCATTAGCGATGATAATCAAAATTCGCATACAAACTGATATCATATTCACATTCATCATCCGAAATTCATATCTTAGCCGTCCTGAATCATCGTCACAATCATGAGATCGAACTAACCTACCTCACACAGCACGTGCTCAGACATAAACTTGCTCCGACCTAATCGAACAACGGTAAACGTATGCAAGTCACGATCATGACCTTGCATACAAAAATCAAAACAAAGATTGTATTTTCATCCACATGCGAACCGAAGTTACATTCAACTACTTGATTTATACGTACATATATATATATATATATATATATATATATATATATATATTCAATGAAAATATTATCAGAATTTATTTCTTAATACTCTTATTCGAATGCATCTCATTATAGTGGTATGAAAGATGAAAAATGAAAAATACAATCTTCCGCAGCTTGAAAGATCATCATCATGATCTTGTAGTGAAAAATAAAACTCAACGTATGCATCTGACCTACCCCGCATGCAACTAACACGCGCTCAAGCCGACTTGCTCTACCAGCCAGCGAAAAAAATCAAAAACCAAAACACACCCAACCAAACAAGCTCTGGGAACTGCTTGCTCAGTCCTACATCCAAGATGCAAAAAACACGTCATCGAGAAACCGGCATCCATGCTAACTGAATACCTGCCAAGCCTCGTTCTGCATATTGCTTCTCGACTCTGCTGCATGTTTCGCTCCCTCGCACCTGCAAACAGCGATGGTGCAGCTGATTCGCACCTCCCAGAAAGCAATCTACATATTCCCTTCACTCATACACTACGACCAAAAACGAAAAACAAACTTAACTCGAGCTTCATGGACTTTGCATACCTAAAGCACGCGGGTGGGCGGCAACAAAACCATGGACTTTTGATCTCCTGTCCCTTACTCGCGTAATGCTAAAAGTATAGAAAAGTCCGATCCTTACTACTCTAGTGCACCTGAACCGTTAGAAACACTAATGTTCTATGAACAGTGGAAGAATCGTATCGATTCTGAGTGCATATTCTACCATACGTGCTCCAACCTGTTTCGATCGCAAAATCACTTTGATCTTAAATATGGATTTAAACTAATAGGATGGAAAGGATTTCAGGAATTTCAAGATTAAGGAAAGCCAACCACTGCGAAACTTTGAAAGCAGCATAACATACGATAAACAAAGAAAATGATTAGTGCTTGCAACACTTCACCATCACAGCAACTAAATGTCTCTCACAATCGTCTCACGCTAAAATCAAATAACTCTACCAATTTCGATTTTATCCGATGATTTCGTCGAAAGTTACAGAGATAGAAAGATGTTTAGGGTCAAAAAACGAAAAATGTTTGGAACCAAACATTTTCTAGACAATTTAAACATTGGTAATTTATTTGCATTGTAAATGCTCGCGGTATAAATACTTAATGTATGCATTTATTGATAGGAAAATAGCAAAAAAACGCCTCGCGCTAGCAACTCGTTGCTAGCATCAAAGCCAAAAATGTATCACACCTGCCTCACATTGAAATCATCTTAATCTGCAAATTTTGTTTTTATTGTCACTACAAGATTATTACCGTTTGAAAACTTTACCAGAAAATCGCTTAAGAAAGATATTGCAAATAAATATAAAACCAACAATAGCTGGCATCCCTATAATGGTTTTTTTACCAGATTCCTTCTGAATAATGCCTATATTAAGTTCTATATATCATATGAAATTCGTTTTGATTTCACGACTGCACTGAGCGAATTTTCAAAACCCAAGACACCAAAATTACCATATACCATATACCAACCGAATTGTCGCACCAAATTTCTAATAAACACTGCTTAGAGCAAGGTTTTTTCATGAAAATCTGGTAACTGAATCAGAATTCATAGAACAAAAAGCAGTTTTGTTTCTTTAGAATTTTTCAAGATGGCACCACGGGCACAGAGTTACCCGCATTTCAAAATCGCTACTGTCAGACCTCGTCCTACTTAATACCAATACATTCTGTGAATTTAATTTGTATCTGATAGTTGGATCGTTATTTCTCGTGAACATAAGTTTTTGATGCTTAACATATAGGTGAATTGGAGGAGGGTTACCGTTCTTGTCCGATTGAAAATTTCAAAAGATTTTCTTTGGTTGTATAGGCAAAGCATAAGATTTATATAAGAGCTGGTTTTCACTGTAACAGACGAAAATTTTTCATTAGTGTCGATGGTTTGAAGGATTTCACTTTCAATACCTGCCGTAGCTGCAGGTTACCAGCACGTTCATAAAAAACCACACTTGTCTGTAACTTGGTAACAAAATATTATATAGAGATATATGAATTTTTGCCCAAAGTAATTTTCATACTTATGTTCTTCTTCGAACATTAGTAAAAGTTGTAAAGTAATGGGAGTCTGCTAATTCATATTACTTAGGCCACATTGAGTATTCTAAAATATCAACTGAGGCGAGAGATTGAACGTTAATAGCTCCGTGCAAAATTTTTTGAGGATATTAGTCCTGAAGACAGTATGTAAAGTAACTCGGGTAACTGTATTCAGGTAATCTTGAATTTCTTGAATTTCTTCTGATCTTGAATTTAAAAAGCTGTTTTTAGAACAACGCATGTGGAATCTTTTGAATTGATTTTAAATAGTCGCAACTTTTTGTTTGAATTCAAATAAAGCTGTTGGCAGACCGAATGTCGCATTAAAGAGCACTGTTAGTCCATTTCAACTGGAGTTCGTAAAGTTCACCATTTTATGCTGGCTGCATACTCTCCAGTTCTTCTTTTAAAGAACATGATACTTTCCTTTATGATTTAAATATTTTGTTCTCCATTTTTTCACATAATCAGACTAATGCATAATATGCGTGTTAATCTGCACGTTGTTTTAAAAAATTTGAATATTCGTACCTGTACTTAAGTTCTTTGGTGTTTGCAATATAGCTCTTAATGTCACTTATAACATGCGCGACAAGGATAAAAATTAAAACTTTATTGTGTAGAACTACTGCAGAAGTAATTAATTGATCCCTACCGAACGGAACCTTTTGTGCGAATTTCAGAAATCACACGAATGCTTGGGGTTGAAAACAAATTCCTGAGAGCTTACGCCTCTGATTGCTGGAAGATATTCTATAAGTGCTTCATGCAATTGCTCAGCTTATACATGTGCATATATGAAAAATTATTTAGCTTACTCATCTTATACCCATCTTATATCAAAACAAGGTTAATCTAATTAATAAAACTTGCCTTCTAAAAAAGCTAATATAAATTTCCTAAACGTTTTTGAGTATTGTAATTGTTTTCAAATTTTTCAAACAATAGATTGGATAAATTCACAAAGAACGAAGTTTTTTTTTAAATAAAACAGCAGCAAAACCAACATTTTGAAGTATTTAATCAATTTTAAGTGTGCACCACGTTTTTTCGTGCTATTGTGAAATTGAAAATGTCGAATTATGCTGGAAAATTTCGAATTATTTTTACATGAATTAATAGATGGTTGTAAATTGGTTAAACATATAATTCCATGTTATTACATTTTTCAGATTTCAAGCTTTTGCAAAAATATTGGCCACATTGTGTGCAGCTGCATATTTCATCAGATTCGTAATTCTGGAATTTATTTTGGATATATATATATATATATTTTGCATTTTTCAGTAATAGTGTTGATCGATCATTCAATGTAATTGTTTTTGTAGGATGGTAAAACTTTAAAATTTTTTAACTAAGTGATTTTGAAAGTATGCGCTGAATCTCGTCAGACATCAGCTCATAGTGCATACTTGACTGATGTGGGAGTCGGGCCGTGGGAGATCATTAATTTTGATTTACTTTAGCTGTGATAAATTTTAACATACTCGACTTATATTTATTTGCTGTGAAATTGCTCTTCTGTACATATGGAACCAACGATTCTCCGCAAGATTTTCCTCTCGAACGCGTATATAGTGATGCATACTCGATTACTGGCAAGACCATGGTCTTCTACAGCAGGAGCTTTGATGTTCGGGTGAGATTTCGGGATTTGAAGAGCCTTGACAGTCTGTAGTTGGATTTGTTGAATTTCAGCAGGCACCCGCTTATTTCTTCCTCCATGTTGCTATCGGCTGCTATGATTGACCCAAGGCAGTTGAAAGATGGCGATACTTCAACTTCATGCTCAACTACCCGGAAAGTTTGACCAACTCTATGCTGATCTGGATAGCAATCCGGCTATTTTAACTTCGCTTTTTACATTGGTCATAATCAACCTACACAATCGTGTCAGTTTATTTAGGATGCCGAATTCTCTCATGACTCTATCCAGTTCTTCCCTGGCTATGCTTTCATAGGCATCTTTAAGCTCTATAAATAGATGGTACAGTGGAATGTTGAATTATAGACATTTTTCCATCGTCTGCCTGAGAGTTAAGATCTGATCAATTGTTGATTTGCCTGGGATAAAGCCACACTGATATTGTTCGATGGTGACTTTAGCGTAGGGGCTATTCGCTCTTCCAGGATTGAAGAGAGTATCTTATAGGAGGTACCCAACAATGTTATACCACTATAGTTGCTGCACATTGTTACATCTCTTGTCTTATGTATGAGGCGTACTATACTTTTGGCGCCAATCTTGTAGTGAAAATAGACAGCAAACATTAAGACCTAGAAAATTTAAAAACTTTTACTAGTGGTTACCCTAAGTTCCTTTGTTTCCCTATAACTTCCAATGCAGTCATCGGATCAATGCGAAATTCGCAGAGTAGGTCGACTTTAATCTGAGGCAGCACCAGGCAAGGGTTGCCAGCACCAAGCACTTGTATTATTTTCGTACCAATAAATGCTTACATTAAGTATCCACATCGCGAATATTTGCAATGAAAATAAGTAAACTTTGTTAAAATTTTCTAAAATCTGGACATATTTCAGAAGGCAAACTCAAACACCTTTCTATCGCAGTAGCTTTTGATGAAGTCATGGAAATCTAATGGGCTTAGATTCTATTTTTACTTAAGGGGTATTTGTTTTTAGTAGGAGAAGTAGCAAAAGGTTGTGATATTCAGTAGCTAGTGCTACAATATGCACTCAAAATCTGCACAAATCCTCTGCTGTTCTTCGTACATTAAAGTTTCTAGCGGTTCTGATGCGCTAGGGTTTTCTGTAGTTATTACTAATGTTCGAAGAATATTAGTATTAAAATCGATTTGGCCAAAAATTCATTTTTCCATACATATATATATATACATATATAAATATATATATATATATATATATATATATATATATATATATATATATATATATATATATATATATATATATATATATATATATATATATATATATATATATATATATTTTATATATATATATATATATATATATATATATATATATATATATATATATATATATATATATATATTTATATACATATATATATATATATATATATATATATATATATATATATATATATATATATATACAGGTATATATATATATATATATATATATATATATATATATATATATATATATATATATATATATATATATATATCATAAAAAAAATTCTGTGAGTATTTCTCGGGAACGCGCCATCCGATTTCGGTGAACTTTTCAGAATACTTTGGTGTATATGCAGAATAGGTCCAAATCTTAATTATCTTTAACTCTTCGGCGCCGGCGGCCATTTTAGTGATATTTTTAATATACCTATTATTCCGTCCACAAATAATTTTTGCAAAAACTAAGGTAACAGAATAAATTTCGAACGTATTTTGAATATGAATTGGATAATGTTTTGGAATTTTTTGACCCCATGTGTGCACTAGGTGCCTAAAAAGAGAACGGGAAAATTTGAAAATTTTTAAATTGCGATTACTTTTGACAGAGCCATTATATCAATATAAAACTTTCAGAACGTATTGGTATTAGTTAGCTGTAAACTTTTGTAGTTTTCATTGAGTAAGTTGGCAACCCTGTAGCTAGGGCAAGCGCTGAAAGTGAAAACCTTCAAATCATCGACTCTCCTGAAAAAATGTTGCTTCTTCGAGAAAAAGCAACTCATATATAAATCTTATACTTTGTCTACACAGCCAAAGCAAAAAAATTGAAATTTTACAATGGGCACGCCTGGTAACCCTTTCCCAATTTACCAATATTTTAGCATAAAAAATTTATGTTCACGGAAACTCACGACCCGATAATCAGAATTGATTAAAATTTACGGAATATATTGGTCTAACGTAGAACCAGGTTTGAAAGAAGTGATTTTGAAATGCAGGCAATTTTGTGCCAGTGGTGCTATTTTGAAAAATCACTAAGCCAAATAACTGTTTTTTGCCCTATGAATTCTAATTCAGTCATTTGATTTTAACGAAATTCACACAGTAGCTCAACCTTACTTTAAACCACGTTTGATAGAAATTTGGTTTAAAAATTCGGTTCGAGCTGCCAGCTATGGTAATTTTGGTGTCCTAAATTTTGAAAATTCCTGTGGAAAATAAAGCTTTTTGCCCTATAGCTTCTAGTCCAGTCATTGAATCATAACGATATTCAAATGGCAAATTAAACTTATAACACGCCATATTCAGGCAATATTAAACTTATTATAGGCAATATTTCAAAACAATGATAGGGTGTCCAGCTATGGTTGTTTTTGTATATTGTTGGCATACCTTTAGTAAGCGATTTTAGCATAGAATTTTCAAATCGTAATGATCATATAGTGAAAATAAACACCAAATATTAAGATCTAGAAAATTTAAAAACTTTTGCGAATGGTAATCCTAAATTTCTTTGCATCCCAATAACTTCCAATGCAGTCATTGGGTCAATACAAAATTCGCAGAGCACATATTTTTTGCTTCGGTGCTATCAAAGGGCTGCCAGCACTAGGCCTTTTTGTTATTTTTGTTCCAATAAATGCTTGCATTAAGTATTTTCTTCGCAAACATTTGCAATGAAAATCAGTAAACAATGTTTAAATTTTCTAAGATCTGCACATTTTTCGGATGGCAGCCCCAAACACCTTTCTATCGCTGTAATTTTCGATGAAGTCATCGAAATTAAATTGGCTTAGGGTCTATTATTACGCGGGGTATATTAGTTTAAGTACGAAAAGCAACTAGTGTATGTACTCTCAAAATCTGCACCAATCTTCTACTGTTCTACGAACATTAGTGTTTCTAGCGGTTCTGATGCGCTAGGGCTTTTTGTATATTCCACATTAATGAGTTCGTATAAAATTCGGTACTCGTGCACTTTTTCTATAAATACTTCAGTGATTATTTCCTTATACATGCTGTACAATACAATGCGGTTCACGAGACAATTGTGGCTAATGCGATATAAAATAAAATCGCAGCTTGTATCGCATACCGCATGACATGTATCGCATTGGTAGAAAATAATAATCTAAACAAGATATGATTCGTTTTACCCCTCCGAACATGGTACCGTCGCCGTACCGCAAACCGGATTGGCATAAATCAGCATAAACCAGAACCTCTCAACTTTGTCTGTATGTTATTTATTATTATGTTGCAAGCAAAAATTTGTATCTAGACCAAGGTTTTTGGTACTCTGCCTCAGATAATTTCTTCAAATGTCCAGGTAACAAAATGTTCCATTATTGATTCAATAAACTCTAAATCTCTGAAGCCATTAATCGACATACACCCCCACACCATAGTTCCAATACCGCCATGTTTTACAGTGCCTCACAGGTACTCTTTTTAGCCTTTGTCCATACTATTCTGCACCCTTTTACGCCGAAGCTGCAAAATTAGAATATGATATTCTTGCTAAATCTTACTGGCTTATTTCCATGCTTCTTAACGAAGTCAATGCGCCTTAGTCAGTTGACATGTGAAATATATGGTTTCCTCCGATCAACTCGGCTACGGTATCCTGCCTTTTTGAGAAATTTACTTGCGGTATCAGAGCGAATATTTTTTTTAAATTTTGCTCAGAATTCAGTTACCATTTTATGCACAGGATGCCTCCGATTTAATTCACAAGTGATACGAAGTTCCGTTTTTTCTTAAAGACAATTTTAGTGGATGACAATAATGAGTCGGGGAGCTGAAATTTCCGGTCGATTTTAAATTATTGATAACCCTTTGAACCGATGACTACTGTCTACTCTCTTCTCGCTATATCTCTATAGCTTTTCCCATCTTTCCAAAATTTCACAATACATTTCTTTTCACTATTACTGAGATCTATCCTTTTTCTATTGCAAAATAAACTTATTCTGAAAACCAAATTCACAATCAACTAGTACTAATCAACTACGCGTGAAAATATTAGAACAGTGCATTTTAAATGAATTTTTTCCAGGATTCTCACAACTCAGTATGTCACTGCAGACTTTTCCCGTTTTTTGCGTATGTCAAAAAACTATATAGCGTTATGAATAAATTTTTACGTGACGAATACTAAAGATCGGTGAATAGAAAAAGGAAGATTAGAAAATAATCTATTTTTTTGCGGGACAAACTGATTGGAAGCAAGTAAACGCAGATTTTTTTAGCAAGTGTTCCATTTAAGCATTTTTTTAATTGTCATCATAGCGCCTTTGAAAGCAATAACAAGTTTTGTGGTACTGCCTCATCTACCATAGTAGTGATATTTTAAATACACTGGTATAAATCATTATGGGGTCACTTAAATTTCTACGAGATATGCTTCCTTTACTTCTCTTCACTGCTGGGGAACCCATTCATTTTATTACCTTTTTGTAGAGCTATAACACATCTCAAGCTGTTATATAAAAGTTATACGTGAAATATTCATTCAAGCAAGTCATTAATATATGAATATTTCCCTGCAGCTATAATTAATTGGCCTTCCTATTTTGTAAAGAGGTAACAAGTGTTTTTATTGGCTTAATTCCTTGCATGAGATTTAATTAACATTCAATAATTATGCACGGTATTGCTGATAGAAGGTTCATACCAGCAGGAAAGTTTGACGTCATAAATACTTTCAGTTTCAAGTTTATTCCATTAGTTTATCTGCTGAAAAAAGTGAAGTGATTAGTAAAGTCCTGCATGCGTAAACTCATACTTCACACACTCTACTATAGTAAATAAAACCCCGTTCCCTGAACAAATTATATGGCCAGATCCGATAAGCTAATGATACTTTTGTAATGTTTGCGATAAGAGCTATGCTTACACGATCAAAACCAGCATTCAAAAAGATCTATGGTCCAGCTGGGATATTTTTGCCATGTACTGTTAATGCAAAATATTTTCCGACTTTCACTCTTCGCACTTCGTTCGTGAAGCCAGGAAAAATGGCAAGGTACTTCATGTAGGATGTCGACATCATCTAACTTAATCCAATTAGTATGAGATAAGAGAAAAAACTCTAAACGACATTCGAGTCTCGTAGTAGGAATCACTAATTCTTACAAGAAAACCGGCGGAAGGAATAGAAGCTGAACGCGAACTCATTGCCGTTGTCTCATTCTCTTGGCATGTTATTGGCTTTAAAGCTATTATGTTAGATTTTGTTTTTGCTTACGGAATACGGGAAGATATGAATAACAACCTTGCTCTATTCAAGACAGTGTGAACAAGACTCTCCTGTTAACGGAAATGTAAAGATATTTTCGGAGAGGTTTTTATTGGGTTTTTCTTATATGCGAGTGATAACTATCGCCGCTTGAATTGAGGGTGATTTTCCCATAGTAAAAAGATTGAATGAAGGATAGAATCTATGAAGATTGTGATGAATTATTACAACCGATTTTTCTCAAAGTGGTGGTTCGCATGAGCTGAATGGATATGCACTGAAATTCGTACGGCTACACGGAATAGGATTCGAAAAACCCCGATTCAAAAGAGGAAAAGCACACCGAGCTTTGAAATCAGCTAGCTCTGAAGAGGTATCTGGGTTAAATCAGGGGTAAAGTGAGTCATGGATCTAGCTATTGAACATTCAATTTGATTGTAAATTTGTGAATGAAGCTTTAACCCATAGACTCGACAAGAGATATTTTGGGATCACATTGCTTTTACATTGAATTTGGCTTGTAGACAATTCCAAATCCAAATTTTACGTGTATACAAGGGAAGAAATTCAGTGATTCCCAAATCCGAATCAAATTGGGATCTGCTGTAAACACAGCGAATAATTGACGTAAGATTTTGTAGGTGCATTTCACTCATTAAAATTCATTGCGCCCACCTTAAAATGGAAATTTTCACTTATTTTATTTAATTTTTACCTTTGACTTGACATACCTACATACAATTTTTTTTTACAAATAAACAGCCCAGCATTTTTTTTTACAGAAATTCTTTTGCAATCTTTTAAAATTGACTTTCATTTTGGAATGTTTCTGAAGGTTTTAAATTGTTTAAAGCATTTAAGTGCCTTGATTAAGTTTCTTAGATTTATTGAAATCATTTTTTTAAACAATAGTCACTCGTGCGTATCAGACAAACAGTGTCTGTATAAAACAATTGGCTTCTGCAGAAAAAAATGGATTCCATCAACAATAATTTCGTGAGTTTAGCTACTTCAATTACGTACTCAAGCAGTGTGTAATGTGAGCAATAAGTGTTCAGCAGAATAAGCTATTTTCGGAAAAATTCAATTATTTCTTGAAATTGGGTATACTCTGAAGAGTCTTCATAATACTGGGTGCTGTTGAGTATTCTAGACTGATATTACTTTGAGACAATTCATCTCAGAGTTTTCGTCGAGAATACAGACGATGGGTAATTGTTGGAAAATGAAATAATAGCTCGGGAAAGAAAATATGTACACAAATTTGTATGTGATGATGGGATGTGATGATGATGTACATGTTAGAGAGAAACAAAACAACTAAGAGCTAACTACAGAGAAATTGAACGCCAACATTATACAAAATCAGATAACTGCACCACATATTATAGCTCATGGAGGGGGATATTTGCTAGTATTAACGCCTTCGCAAACTGAAAATAACAAATTAGGACATTTGCACAGAATGCATAAGATAACGCAGGATAAATACTGAATAAAGGTGAGAGCATATACTTTTTGCAATTTGAACATGATTGCATCTCTGACCTCTTAACTGGTGACCACAGATCTATCAGCGTACCAGAATTACTGACTGGTGGAAACAGTAGGAGATTAGATCAGAGGTACAGATGTCTTCTGCGTTTCAATCAACGGATAGCGCATAAAGTAAGTCCCAAGTAAAGTCTGTAGATACTCTTTTTTCGACTTAGTAAAGCTACCATTCGAGCATATTAAAGAATCCTGCTTAGCTGATTAATTTTTCACAGAACAATTTTACTGATTCTCTGTCTCTCAGCAGTCCTCACCAAATTGTTATAATTTCTCTTCGAAGTTCTGTAAGCTATCCAGTCATCATCAATGTTGCTCCCACAAGTTCGATTGGGAAGTTTCCTGGTACTTTTCCATAGTTTCAGCAGCTCCAGTTTCGATCAGGGAATCATGTTGTCATATTTACTTTCATTGGTGGGGTAGCCCTCTTCAAAACCATCTTTTATATCTATATCCAGAAAGCTTAGCTAGAATCCTATAGAGTTTGGCGATGTTATGCAGGTATATTATTTTTTAATTAACACGTAAAAAAATAAATAAAATGCCAGTACAGCTTCATGAGGAAAATAAAAAAAAGGTTTCCTTTTTTCAGTAGTTAGCTTATGGCCCAGTTTACAATAATACGTTCGTAAACCACACGATTTTAATCAAAAGAACAATTTAAGGTCAATTCAGCCTCAAATTTACCAGATTAACCATAGTTTTCTATCGATTTTAGACATTTCAAAATAGAGCTGATTCCAGCCAGAAACTGGTTGACATGTAGAACTATTGTGAATCCTCTGCTGGCTGAGTCTTAATCAGCACGTACTGAACACCTTCAATGAGAGTTAACGTACGTTCGAATAAACTGTCACTCAAAAGCCGTTCTAAAAAACTGGATATTTCTGTAAGAAATATCTTAAACTTACAGCATCTCCTATCATCAATATTCCGTCCGCTAACGGTACTAATAAGATGGTTACACTTTTTGTTTCCCATCTTCGCATAGCAGCAAATTCAGCTCCCCACCTTCGTGATGTCTCTGATCTTCCGCACAACTGTCTACCAAGCCATTACATGAACACTCAAGTTTATATCAATTGTCTTTACTTTCCAGTAAATCCTACACAGTACACAAAATTTCAACGCTACCGTCGCTCTTCAGCATTCGGCCTCGACTGACGACCGACTTTTCTTCATACTAGACCGTCTCTCTTCCTTCGATAGATTCCTTTTCATCGCTCGCGTCACACTATGTTACTACTTTGATAAAAGTCCTAACATTAACAGCTGAAGATATGAACTGCCCTATTACAAGCACCAATTAAGAGATCTAAACTCCCAAACCGAGTAGGAAACCAGTAATTTTTGAAAAAAAATGTGGAATCAGCTTCGTATCTTCCTTTTCTAACGCTCCTAAACCATTTTGAAAAGAAATCATCAAAAAAGAATAATACCTCAATTTCAATCATGACGCAGCCCTGAATGAAAAGCAAATTTTCTTGCAGATGTCATTTATGATAACCACATCTTATCCCAATGCTATTCTGCCCCAGAACCAGAAAGAATTTTCAAATCCTCCGCTGAGAAAATCACTGTATCCAATAATCAAAATATTACATATGAACCTGCTCATACTTTAACAGCTTGATTACTTTCCTTAAAAGCAAAAAATCCCTGGTCCTGACAATATTCATAACTTACTTATTAAAAATATGCCGAAAAAATTCCTTGAAATTTTATGTCATATCTATAGCGTTTATTTGAGGTAATCTTATTTCTCTAAGGCTTGGGAAACGTTTATATACCCATCCTAAAACCAGGTAAACTGAGTGATAGGCCAAAAATAGGTAAATTACTTGAACAAATTATTAGAGCCAAACTGGATGCATTCATAAATTCAAATAATAATGGGTGCGTTTTTTTGCTCCGGTGCAGAACAGAATGAAACTGGTGCTTTAACTAAAATTGCTATAGGTTGCTGTATTTGCTGTGGTAGCGCAAAACAGACAAGCGCAAAACAAACAAAAATAAAGGGAGAAAATAACAAGTATAAACTACCACAATCGATAGAAAATATAAAAAGAAGTAAGATGAAATTACCTCTTATAGATTTTTTTAATTTCCAAACTATCGAAAAATTCAACATAACCTTGAAAAATCCAAAGCCACCTCACACCGAATAAAGGCAACTACGAATGAACTATCAATGCATTCTAAAGTTCCGCACATTAACTACCTATACAGAACAGGATTCTTTCCATGTGAATTCACTAGGACAGGAGTATTGTTTAAGGGAGCAGAACTCTACGACGCATAAGATACTTTGAACAAGAAATCACATGCACTCTTGTTTAAATAATAAACTTTCCTCGGCTCTAGTTCTGCTTGATCTAGAAAAAAGCTTTCGATACTGTTTGGCATGACGGTTTTGCTCACAAACTTATCGGGTTGAATATCCCTTTCCCACTCGTTAAAACTATTCAGAGTTTCTTGAATGGTAGATTCTACACTGATTACCTGGGTCAATCTATGTCGTCTTCACGTAGCACACCTGCTGGCGTACCGCAAAGCTCTGTTCTTGGTCCCATCTTATTCAATATTTATTTATCCGATTTCCCGTCTCTAGCCAAAAGTTGTCAACTGGCAATGTTTGCAGAAGACGCTGCGTTCTCTGCCTCAGGCGAAACTCCAAACGCGATTATTACCAGCGTGCAAACATCAATGAATTATATCCTAAAACATTTTTATAAATGGAAAATTAACTCAGAAAAAGCTTCTAAATACTTATCTCAAGCCAATCTGTCGCTATCTAACATCGACATTGAATGGTCCACATCTTGCAAGTATTTTGGAGTGTTTTTGATCAGAAGCTTATCCTCAATTTGCACGTTTCCAATGTAATTGACAAACTCAACTTATTTATCCGCGTTTTGTACCCTTTCATTCACATCCCATACACAAACAGTCTAAGCTAAGCGATGGCAAAAAAATGCTTATTTTCAAATTCATATTTCAGCCTGTAATTTACTATGCTGCTCTTGTATGGGGTGATTGTGCCAGATGTCACAACGCCCAATTGCAAAGAGTTCAAAACAAAACTTTAAAACTAATCCTGAGAATTCCATGGCATTTTTCAACACGCGCGCCACATAATATATCTCAGATTGAAACTGTTTCCGCATAAGTGACAAATCTCAAAAAATAATTTAATTTCAAATCTTGCAATAACTGAAAACCTTTAATTACCAAACTTGGTTTGATTGACGACTGTGAATGATTGAAATATTGGTTAGAATAAGCTTAAATTTAGCCTTAGTTTTTCTAGTTAAAAGTTAAATTTTAAACTTTTTTCCTCTAGTATCACATTTACTATTCTAAAGAGGTTATTATTATATAACTATAGCTAATATCATAGTAGTCGAGAGATATTTAAGCTCTAAACTCTAAAAGTACTGAAGTTGTATGGAATATTATTCTCGTAATTGTATGTTTGAAATTATGAATAGAAGAATCTTGAATCTTACCAATTAACCAATTGCAAGGAAAAAATTATTTAAGAAAGGATTGGAGGCTGAGGTTTCTTGAATCACGCAATGAACGAAAATTTGCTTGATTGAGCAGGAAATTATTCTGAAACTATTAATATCAAGCGTAAACGTTTTTATGGTGGAAATTTATCCCTTTCACATGTTGTAAACTAATTTAAGAAAGTTGCACAACTTCCGCACAAAATTCATCAGTCATATAAATTTGAATAACGTCTCCCGCAAAATGCTTACATCATTTCTGCCTGTGCGAAAGGCGTGCCTGATTTCGTTGTAAGCTCAAAATCGACTTGATTTAGGAATGCAGTGCAAATGAAAACACAAAAATGCTTGGATATGAAATTGAAAATCGTAAATCAGATAACTCTTACATAACATGCGCACTTGACTTATGTCAAAAAAAACTCAATGTATGTCATCCAAAATAGAGCGGTTATATTAATAAATTTTTATTTAGTATGTTTCCTCTTTTCCAAATTTTCATGCAAAAATTATTATAGCTTTGTTCAAAGCTGTTTCAAGAACAATTTTCCTCAAATTGCCATACATATGTTTATTTTCATTTTCAGAGTTAACTACCAATATTCATATGCATGCGCTTCATATCAATAAAAGTTTACTTCTATTGAATAGAAATCGGTAGCAAACGGAAAAAGTCGAATATTTGCATATGAAAGGACAAACTTCTACACATACTAAGATCAAAATACAAATAGGCTGCTCATATTCAACCTCGTAGTTCTTCTTGCCAGAATCAGTTTTGACCTGGCAAGGAAGAACCGGAAGGAGTTGCACGATGCGTCATGAAGACGATGCGATTTATGTCAGCCTACATATACATATGTACGACAACGTACAAGATTCAAACTTATATAATGTGTTGTTCGAATTCAGGTCGAACGAAGAATCTTAGGTCTTTGCAAGTCGATCATGGGAAAACACCTGAGCTTGTTTTTATAGATTATGGGGAGTCATAAAAAACTTATATATTATGGTATCTTTAGCAGACATATTTTCGTGCATAATTGAAACCGATGTGACATAGCACGGACTAAATGATTGAAATTTGTTACTTCGAATTTAGAAAAAAAATAAGGATTTTTGGGCCGAAGAAAAGTGACGAATAGTTAAAAGGCCACAAACTAAAGCACGATTGAAGTAAGAAAAATTTTCGGATATATTCAAATAAAACTCCTATTAGGTTCAAAAAACAAAAATAATTTCATAGTTTATTTTAACAGGCCCGAAAACACTTTAACAAAGTGATTTCGAAAAGTCTACAACCATTTTCAGTCTAATATTACTAAATTCTCCATAAGTGGCCAGTTTTCTCATGATTGGATGAATTGTATTAAATGAAAACAAGGCTTGTCACTACCCGCTAGTCTCCCCCAACGGAAAATTTCGTAGCTAAAGCATAGTACTGAGTTCGATTTCACGTAAAATTTTCATACAAAATTTCACGTGAAATCTGCTTCGGCGAAAATTTAGCTTGAAAATAAGCAAGAGTTGTACTAAGTTCTTAGCATGAAAAGTTGCTTTGAAGTTGCTTTCGCGTTGAAAACGTAGAGGGCACTGAAACATGTCTCGAATCATTTCACGCCAATTTAGTTTGTGCAGTTCATTCTTTCGAGCGAAAAAGTGACATTTGGTGTTTCAATTTGAAAATGGAGCAGTGCAAATGTCTTTCCAATAAGAAAATCGATTGAAAAGTGAAATTCTTGACATTTTATCCGTCAGATATGAGCATTGTCTCTGCTTTTCTCCATTGCCAAAATTTTCGCTCGAAAGAATGACCAGATAATGGAGACATGTCAAAATTTCACGTGAACTCGAACTCAGTACCAGCCTTAAGGCTGGTACTGAGTTCGAGTTCACGTGAAACTTTGACATTTCCCAATTATCTGTTCATTCTTTCGAGCGAAAATTTTGACAACGGAGAAAAGCAGAGACACTGCTCATTCTTGACGGATAAAATGTCAAGAATTTCACTTTTCGATCGATTTTCTTATTGGAAAGTCATTTGCACTGCTCAATTTTCAAATTGAAACACTAAATGTCACTTTTTCGCTCGAAAGAATGAACTGCACAAACTAAATTGGCGTGAAATGATTGACAACATGTTTCAGTGCCATCTATGTTTTCGAAGCGAAAGCAACTTCAAAGCAACTTTTCATGCTAAGAACACAGTACCAAACTTGCTTATTTTCAAGCTAAATTTTCGCCGAAATAGATTTCACGTGAAATTTTGTATGAAAATTTCACGTGAAATCGAACTCAGTACTATGCTTTAAGCGGTAAATGGATCCAAGCACAAATAATCATTTGAAATCTGTTAGCTTCTAGGGTGCTCTCTAATGGCAACATTCAACTTTAAGTGACTAAATACAGTTGGAAAATATTTCAGAGTGACTGTGCAAGAAAGTGACCGGGTAAAGAGCATGTTATTAGCCGAAAGATACATTTAATAGGTATGAAATAAATGGCGAAATCATTGAATGTTGTGATAATTCTTGATTTTCACGGTGGCTGAAAATTTGGTATCAAGAGAAGTGAACAATATCTTCTTGCAGGAAAAGTGCACTCAGACGTTTCAGTCTCTTGTTTTTATAATCCATCATAAAATAAAAATGGTTTTTGCTTTCAACTTTCATGCTGAAACTGAACTTTCAGTCCTAAAATGTCTTTGAGTTTTCCCCGATAAACCATTAAAACGCAATAAACCTTAGTCGCTCGTAAGACACCAACACAAACTTTCTGGCATTTATCTGATTTAGAAATTCTTCTTTTTTGTCTTATTAGTAATTATCTTAAATAACTGGCAAGAAAACGCTACTTAATGAACAACGAAGCTGCTAAATGCTTTTTACTATTCAAGGAGAGATTGAAGCATAATTGGATGTGAGTATGTGAAAACTTCGGAAGATGGTTGTGAAGTTCGTAGTAGCGTCAATTATGCAAAACTTAGTAGTGCTGGAATGTTGAAACAAATAGTGAAATGCAGGAACTACTGCATGCTAAACATAGAAGTAATATTTTTTTTTATGAATTAAAGGGTGACCAAATTTCATATATGATAATAAAACAGATAGAAGATGACAATTGGAAAAAATCAGTTGAGGTTATTAAATTAGGATATTGTTCTACCATTAGTGCTTTTGAATTTCAAATTACTACATAATTAGTAATTACTATCAAATGGAATTGTTCGCTTTTTTAAACTAAATGGTTTCGAAAATATGCACTGGTTCGCCTCAAACATCAGCTCATAGTGCATACCTAATTGATTTGACCACTTGCGGTGGGAAATCATTAATTTTTCTTAACGTTAGTTGTGACAAATTTTAACATCCTCGACTTATGTCCAACAATATATTTTACTCATAAAAGTCATTGTTTATAATTGTTCCCCTCTTGTCTATTAATCAGCATAGACAACGTATATCGGCTCTGAAGTATTGCCAAAATTTTATTTCCAGTTAAAATCAGAGAATATTTGATACGGGAATATGAATTGTTTGCGAAGTAAGCCTCCGAAAGCAGAATCAAATGGAATTGTTTGTGTGAGATGATTCAAAATTGATTTTTTTTATCAATTTGTATTTATATGAGTAATTGTATTTATATAGCTAATTACAATCAATTTGTATTCACATTGGCTTTAAAATAGCATATAACACCACGAATGTATTGCGATAATAATTCGTATGCCTAGCGCTAACTGGAAGACATGAATATTTTTTGAAGCAGATATACATATTTATGTTATTTTCAAAAGTTTTGCGCCCAGAATGCTTTCGGATTCCAATCTAAAGTCCTTCAAAGCAAAATATTTCGCGCCCAATGTGGGCTCAAGTTTTCATCTTCCATTGAGAATTTTTTACATTAAGAATGATCCAAAAATTAGCAGAAATTTAATTGTTATGAAGCTGTTACTTGAAGCGAGATCAAAAAATTAGAAATTAAGGAGGATTTACATATATTGGACTTGAAAAGGAAGTCGATGTGACAGCGGGGCTAATTGGTTCAAAAATTCAGAGTTTTAGACTGAGATATTTTTTAAGTGTTATTCATATGATTGCGCCACAACGTCATAAATAGATTTTGTTATTTCATCGGAGTGTTATTTTTAAAAACTATTTACAAACTATTGATGAAGAGCTTCCAAGTAAAGAATGTGAGGTTTTTTTGGTCGTTGATATACCATGTCTATTTCTTATGGTAGAATTTTAAATTATGCTGTTTCTCAATCATGATTTGACATTTATGATTGGTATTGTTTGTCTTAGTTTATCATATCTTGCATTAAGCTTCTCATTCTTTTTATAGCTTTTTATTTATTTTTTGAATAAAATTTTAAAATCCAATATAAAAACCACAGTCTAATTTCATAGTTTTAAGTTATCACTTCTGCCGGCAGTCCAAAATAACTGCCCAATTTTTATTTTTATATCCCTCTCATAAGACCAAGTACTTTTGTTATTCTATTCTTCAAAAAATTTCGTACGATATGCACTCTGAATGATGCGGTCAACAGTTTGTCAAATAAAATGTGCATACAACACAAACTTACCCATTGTGGGTAAGTTTCTTGAAATCATATTTGGTACAAAACCAACTATTGCTTTAGCTGTTGTTTGACTAAAAGTGCACTGTTTGGTGTGGTCTTCTCTGTAGTGTGATCATCGGTACTTGTTTTAAGAAGAAATAATTGAGGCTGCAAGTAATGTGACATTTAATGATCAACGTAACTGGACCATGAATAGTAAATAAGCTTTCAGGTATATGGAACGCATTAACCTGAACAACGTCTGTGTCCAGCAAGAATATTCTACCTTATATACTGCTTATGAAATAATTAACTTTATGAGGACTCGATTCAGGACTTGGGTAGTTCTTATGGAGATTTGTAAATTTGTCGAAACAATATGCTGAAATTAAACCGATATATCGCGATTTTTTTAAAACAGTCGAGAGGACTTCGAAAATAACGTTTGTAACTTTATGTCATACATCATTTGCTTCAACTAATTTAGATTTAGCATCCAAACTAAAAAATTTTACAGCTTAAAATAATACATGTCTTCTGATAGCCCCCAAAGTATCTTTGTTATGGCCAGGAAAAAAATGCTTTCAATTTTTCTTATACATAATAATAATAAATGATTTTCTTAAAAAAATTATACAGAGATAACTTATGGTGTATTAAGTATAAAAAAATAAAAATGTTTTCTTATTTTGATTTGGTTTGAGTGAAACAGTCTGCCTCATGAAAGAAATTGGGTATTGGCATTCAAATGCATCAAGGCTCTTAAACCTTGGCTGATAGCCATTTTTATCGCAAGTTTATCATGTAATGTAAAAAATTACCATTATAATACAGCTATTGCCATTTCTTTGCCTGAAAAATATGCAATTAAAGGTTTTGTGTGTAAAACCATTTAGATTAACAACCAAAATTTTTAACACACTTTATTCATTAGAACCGTAAACTGTAAACATTTGGTATACCGTTTCCTGTTTTTTTCTTTTCAGGAATATGAGGAAGTCTTACAGTGCTTCATATATGTTATTTCTTAACGTTACATTTGTTATAATACCTATACTTCTGTAAGTCAGCATCTGAATTAATTATCAGATTTCTTTTGATCTAGCTATTTAGAGCAAAAAAATAAACTTAAATAGGCTAACATCTCACACACATGTCACCATATTTAAAATCTTTGTGAAACCATCTCGAAAGCATATTTGCCCAAACATTACAAAAAAAACACAACTTCATACTACAACTAGATACAAGTCCAAATTAAATTTATGTAGAGTAATGGAATTTTGACGCTTCCTTGTTGCTTGCCATTCTACGTGCTTCACAGGTGCCTTAAAGAGAAAAAAATGTCATATGCTAGAGATGGAAACAAAATCAAACGAAAAAAGTATTTCGAAACTATATTATTCTCTCCCTGTACACTGTGTTTTGTATGTGAACTTGCCACTTGATGAGTATTTATGTTTCACATCGATTCTTTAATATCATTCAAAGAGATGTCATGAAGTCAACAGTTGAATAATTTCGTTATTGGACAGAGTCGAAAAACGCCGTTTTAAAATACATAGCTTGGAACAAGTTTTTCAGTTGAAAAAATCATGAAACAGCATTTTAATTTTGAAATCAATATAGCGAAAATTTATAAAACATATTTTTGAAAATATTATTTTCTAATTGGACATCTGTTTTGAATTGATAGCATTTCTAGGTATTGACACCGATGAATTGATAGCATTTCTAAGTATTGACACCGAATTTGTGAACAGAGCTTCGGTTTGTAAAAACATTTCCTTCTGCACAAGCAATGACAAGTGCATATTTTATTAAAATCGTGAATTAGAAAATCTTGATAGTAGTATCGCAAATGTGTTTGACACCTTACTGACGTCTAACCTCCAGCTCCCTTTCGTTTTATGAACATATTCATAGCCTGAAAGCAATTGTTCTATCATCCTTTGCTTCTATTTTTCAGGAATCATTGCCATACGCTGGCTCCTAATTTTGTCAACTGTAGCGAATGCGTCATGTTATGCAGGATGACAGTTATATGAATTCCGCCACGAAAAATATTATGAATATCAATTTGATTCAAAAGTATTGGGTAACGCTCATCGAAGGTCACGCCGTAGATTTTCACACCTACAATTTTTCCCCAGTGTACGAACGTTTCTAGAATTTTTATTTATAAATTTATACATATTTCCAACGTAAATCATTGTCTCTACTAGTGTGTTCTTGTTCATGTGTTCTTCTCTACTGTTCGCCCGTAAATCGGTGCAGATGTTCGTGTATTCGTATAGTGTTATCCATTAAGCTTTTTTAAGATCGCCCATCGTCCTGTATGCCTTCTGCTTGTAGCATTTGACTGAGACACTCGAGCCGTGTCTTCGCTTAATTGACTTTGTTTAAAATGTACATGAGTTCAAAACGAGGTGTAAGAAGAAATTGAATGAAAGGAAATCTGTAGGAATATTCATTCAATTTGAAATTGAAATTTATTCTGATTCTCTGCATTTTATGTGACGCTCGACTCGAAGCACACATTTCGTTGGAATATGTGTTATTTTCTAAATTTAAATTAAATTATGCAAAGTGCTCGGTAAATAATGCCGCGTAAAACTTTTGACGATGCTTTTGTGGATATTTTGACATTCGTAAGCTGTTATTTGAACTGTTTATCAGTGAACTTGTAGATAATAGGTCTATTCCCGTACTACAATTAATTGCGATTAATTGCAATGAAGCCGTTTTTTGTACTCCGTTTTAGTACGCTTCATTGCAATTAATCGTAGTACGGGAACAGACCTAATAGTGAAGACAAGGAATGCATCATTCGTCTCGTTTCCAGGATTGTGGTTTGATTTCAAAATGAAATATGTACATTAATAGATCATATTGCTTAATGCTAAGCATTGAATCGCATGATTTTTACGAAAATTTAAAAGACGGAAGTTAGGTGCAAAACTTTTCAGTTTGGTAATTTAAAATGAAGTGGCCTGAAACTAATGTCGCTATTACACTAACTTTGAAGTGCGTGTCAATGAATTATGTGTTACAAAATGGATCACATCAAATGTATTTGTTTGTGCTGAAAAACTCTTTTAGTATTCTGAGGATTTGTGTTCGGTATTTTTGTTAGTTTTGTTGTCAAACTTAAGTAGTGAAGATCGGTATTCTGGCAGGACAAGGATGAGGGGTTGTATTGTTACTCTACTATTTCACTATCTATTGCGTAAAATTTAAGTAACGCCTTGATCCATGATGAAGGAAAAAGCTAACCCACTTGGCCAACAATCTCAATTTTAATTCTCCCTCCACAAGACTTTTTCTTGCTGATGACGAAAGAGTAACAAGTGCCGAATGTTGCAATTAGTTTATCTGATGTGAATTTTAATGCTTATTATTTTACACAAATCAACAAATATTCCCTAAACTATATTTGGAGGACCCAAGACGGTCAAGCGGAAAATTTTGGCTGGAGTAGCCTCCCCAGTGTGGGCTGATTGCTCTCACCGTAAGCTCATTCCGGCAGTGGCTGACATCAGTTCACCGGCTCATCGTGCTGATAGCGTGCACGATATCCGCAGATGCTGTTTGTGCAACAAATGTTGAAGTAAGCCGATCACTGAAAATTAAATACATTTCTACTCTAAAACTTCATTTACCAAAAGCATTTACTTTTTCTTCGCATGCCCAAAGATATGTATATACTTCCTCTATCTCTGTTGAGGTTTTTTTTTATAGAAAAATTATAGTTTCTACGTGATTTGATACCTACAATATTCTCAAGGCTAATTAACACATAGTAATTTCTAGTACTGAAAAATTATTTAGTTCATCCTTTCTCTGATCTTGCCAAACCTTGGTGGATAAATACGATCTCTCCGTCCTTTTTCTGCATCTTTCCGATTTCTTATTCCTTACCTTGTCGCTCTCTCTCATTCATGCGGACTGAAGTTGGAGGCTTATAGTTCAGGCCTGATTGCCATACTTGCCATATCCTCGCTCTAGCGCATCAAGGACTTGTAAAGAGTTGAGCCTACTCTGACTAACCTCATTCTCTTTACAACTACAGTTATTTTTGACACGGATCAAAACGAGAAAAATATAAGTTGCATGCACAGAATTGTTAAAAGCCTTTGAAACTTTTGATAACGTATTGTTGTTGTTAAAATAAAAAAGTTAGAGTGCTTTGGCATGTTACTATTCTGGTTTCATTTTGATAGCCAAAATAATGTGCATCAATATACAATAAACACTCCTTTTCTCTTCTCTCTTTCACTTTTTTTCTGGTGTTCTAAAATGGCATGTCTTATGTCTTTAGCTCTTCTTAATTTTTTAATAACGATTTACAGTCTTTCGATCCACTATGAATTTCCTGTTCACGGAGTAAAACTAATATGAAAACTAAATTGGCTCATGCGTCAGTAGAAATAGTTCTTGCCAGTCAGTAGAGTAAAGCATCAACTGACTGTGAAAGTTTCTTGAAAATTTCTTCAATCCATAATATAGTACAGCATGGATTGAAAATGCTTGGCACGTTGGTAACGGCTCATCAGATAACATGAATTTTACTTCACCGATCATTTTGAATTTAAAAGAAAAGTTTGTTTGTAGAAAATAATCATTAAAAGGCAATGAAAAATCAAACAAACATAATTACGAAAAAAATAATATGAGAAAAGTTAATAGAGCCAGACTGCTTAATAAATGGCGTATATTAGAAAAGTATATTATTATATTTTTCTTGGGAAATTGTAGAGAAAATTCTAAAAGATATTCAAGATTTCTTGTGTCTCGGCTGACAGCGTTATCTCTGATAATCGAAGAAGCCTGAATAGGAGGTTTCTTGAGAAGGAAAGCTAAAAGTGAAACGTACATTTTATGTTGGTCATGGAAAAGTTTTTTTTAACTTTTCAGTATTTAATTGCAAATATATTACAGCAACTTCTCAGAGCCTTGACGTTTTGGAGAAGTAAACCATGTATAAAGTGCACGCGAGGACTACCATGTCCAAAATGTATGCCATCGCACACGGTTCGAAATATGAAGATATATTTTGATATGCCTTTTGTATTACAGCTATAAACAATACATATGAAATTAGATTTCAATTTCCTATTAATATTAAGGCATGTTCTTAATAATGAAAATTTTAATTTTAATACAATTTTATTAGATTAAAGCAATACACTTTCAATATTATAGGTACATTCTTGAAGTATTCCTTTTTAATACGTATAGACTTAAAATTTAACACCCTGCAAACGTTTCTTCGAAAAATTGGTTCGTGGTTGCACAACCGCACTCACATGTTGCATCATTATTTTCTATGTATTAACTTTAAACCCAACTGGGTTAACATTGAATACATGAAGTATTAAATCGTAATATGTATAAATTGCAAGTTATACGCTGTGATTTGTTATTTGTCATTATTTGTCAGACAGTGAAATGGATAATATCAAGTTTTACTTAAAAGTGAAATATTTACGCGAAGACAAATTCGAGTTAGTAAAGAAGGTAAAGTGCAATGAGTTTGAAAGTGACTTTATTTTAGCGAGCGACATCATTTTATCAGGTAGTGAAACAAAATTTACAGAATTGAAACTGAGACGCATTATTCTGTTGACAGTGGCAAAAAATGGAGAAACTTATGTGCTAAGGGATCGGGACATGCTAGTAATAGATGTAAATGATTAACTTGCTTCTGTTTCCCAAATTAATAAGTGTGCATGCTTCATTTTTTGCTTGGACTCATCAGTCTCTTCCGAAGGTAAAACATGTGCTTCTGCTGCGGTTTCTGTTTATAAGTATGTTATATTTGATTTTTTCAGCTCCATCAATCGCTGACAGCGATCAGATTTAAGGCCAGGTCAGGCGATCAAATGCCGCAATCGGAGCAGTTTTGCTAATCAATGAACTGGTATAGAACTTATTTTTCAGTTATCATGGTTGAAATTTTGATATTTGTTAAATTAACTAGACTCTTAAATCCTACTTGGAAAACAACGAACGCCATTGGATGTCCGCAAAATATTCTCAAAACGGAACATCAAAAGATACATCGCGGAGACCGCTTGTTGGGTATAGTATTGATTTTCTCCGCAGAATCAGTGGCGATTACTCTGGAAAACATGAAAAAATTGCTTGTGCAAAAGCAATAATCACTTTGTTTCCATCTCTGAAAGTTCCGAATAGTTAATTTGATGAAATCGTAAGCACTTTGGAAATATGCACAACAGCAAATATTATTTATGCACATTTTATAGGATCTACTATGTGACCCGGAAATCCACTCAGGATATTTGGTTAGTAAAATTAAAAACCTGAACGTTAAGAGACATTGCTTAGATGGAATTTTTGGAAGGTGCAAAGTGGCTAGACGAGATAACTCAGTAGGAAGCAACGAACCGTTTCCTGAGCTTGGTGAAGACGACAAAGAGTTTGTGAAAAACGGCATAGATGTTGAGCAAGCAGAACAAATCAAAGAAAAACGATCCAAAACATTCACTGCTAGAGAATGCTGTATTCAACAGTAGCTGAATTGTATTGGTATGAATGAACTTTGATATTTTTCAAAACCTCATGTGAGGGTAATTTTCGATTTTAAATGATTTCCTGCTACGGTTTGGTGAGACTAAGAATTTGTTATTTCAAAAGTTAAAACTGTATGATACTTGATGCGCCTTGTTTATTAGCTCCTTATATATTGATGTCTAATTTAATAATGAAAATAAAACTATTTTTTTAAATTATGCATATAATTTGTTTTCTTTGAAAATCTAAACGTTATTAAAGGCTGGTAGCATTGCAATGGTTTATTGGAATCCATTCATAAGTGATTCCAGCGTATATTACTTTTAAATCGCACCTATATTTGGCACTTATATCCATTCATATTCAATCAATAATAAGATTTAATACATCTGTAATCTCAAAGAGTCCCCAATGCAATTAATAATGCAAATCAATACATAGAGTATTATAAAATTCTTATTACAAATATATTAATGTTTAAAAATTTCAATATTAAGGAACGTGTTTTAATATTTGAACACTATTAACATTTAATATATTTTTGGTGTAGACATATATACAATACAAAATATATTGAAATCTACACCGAAATTTCTAGCCGTGCAGGAAGGCATATGCAACTATGTGATGTGAAATGCATTTACAATCTCGCTGTGCTCTACAAAGCAAATATACGAAATACCTGACTCAAAGCCCCAGGCTCGGAGCAAAACATAATAGTATCAATTTGAAATACTTTACGGTAATTTAACTCCGTTGACGAAACTAATTTGCACAATAAATGTAAGGCATTTTCTTTGTGTGAATCTAATTGAAAAGCTCGATCTGTTGCATAACACAACAACGTATGCTGGTCATAAATTCGAATGAATAGACAGAACATTTTAATAGTTTTTGTCGCTTTTCGGTGAATGCACAGGACTCCGACTGGACGAAAATGCTACACAGGCTCAGCACTAAAAAAGTTAATTAAACATTCTTCTTGATTTGCATGTGTGTCAGAAATTTCGGACGAAACACAAAAAATATGCATATGCACATAAACGTAGCTGTAAACTGAACAAATACAGAAACACAGATGAAGCGGAAATTCAGCTAGTTGAAATTGAAACGGATTTGTTTAGTTGATCGGTACTTACATGTATGAATTTTAAATGTGTAGTTTTAATTTTGATGCAAATCTGCACACACAAACTGAAATTTTAATCAATTTTTCCCATATTAGGAATTGTATTTGAAATTCAAATTAATTCTGTCGGCCAGTTAGCCATGAATCTTCATAATGTTGTTGAACATTCCCAAAGAGAATCAAAATAGATTATTATGACGGATGCTAGAAGCTTCGTTTCAATAAAATTAAAACGTATTTCATGACTGAAAATTCCAAGCATCTTGATATCATTAGCTTGTGAAATATTATCAACGTAGGAATCGAATTTTATTATTTACTTCCTTTTTGTAAAGTGCACTGCAAAGGATTTACCTTTAAAATGTCAAAAATTTACCTTTAAAATGTAAATTTAAAAGGATTTACCTTTTAAATTTACATTTAAAAGTGTAAGCCTACACATATAAAATCTTTCATTATTCTTGGCGTAACTCTTCATTTTGTTTATTATAACAATAACCGTCAATAGTTGTACGGACTGTAAGGACTCCACGTTGCGGTGAGGTATCAAACATGATTTTACTTCCAACACTGACCACAATTGTTCAAATCAGGTCTTCCTGACGGCCAGTCTTCAGCGGAATAAACGCTAGAACATTGTCCTCCAGCCGATTTTGTGTCGATTTCGCTTTATGCGTCGGAGCGGAGTCCTGCTGGAATACCCAAGACTTGTTATTGAAAAACGTCCTATTTAAGCGTTTCAACACTTCCATCAGCATCTCTTGGTAAACTTTTGCTGAGGTTTCAATCCCTTTTTCACAAAAATTAATAAAGAAGGCACCGTGATATGAAACGCCCCAACAAACCGTCACAAAGCGGGATCGTGACCCCTCTGAACCCTGCTTGTTGAAAGTCGCTTCCACTGCGAAGATTTTCTCGTCGGTAAACAAAACGTCCTTGTACCGACCACGGCTAAATTTGCAAAAGAGTTTTTTCGATCTTTCGCATCGACTTTCCTTCAGTTGATCGGTTAAGTGGTGTCCGGTAAACCGTTTGCACCGTTGTATACTCTCAAACGTAATTCATCGCGTAGAATACGAAAGACAGTGCGCGGTAAGATATTCGCCTAACGAGCGAGGATTTTTTGCTTCAGGATCGAGTTTCCTTGTACGACTTCCACTGCTTCGTTTGTGCATGCGGTGCATAGACGACCGGTCAGAGGCCGGTATACCACGTCGTCAGTTTCATTGAAACGTTGAATTAAACGATGAATGAGCTTTTGACAAATTGGAATTGTTTTGCGGGATGATTCAAATTGAAAAAAATTTTATCTCTCTATTAATAAAAAAAGTTTTGGAAATTTGGTCGGATTATATTTTTGTTTTTCTCTTATAGTAGACACATAAATATATATATATATATATATATATATATATATATATATATATATATATATATATATATATATATATATATATATATATATATATATATATTTAATTATATATATATATATATATATATATATATATATTTATATATATATATATGTATATATATAGATATATATATATATATATATATATATATATATATATATATATATATATATATATATATATATATATATATATATATATATATATGTATATATATATATATATATATATATATATATATATATATATATATATATATATATGTATATATATATATATATATATATATATATATATATATATATATATATATATATATATATATATATATATATATATATATATATATATATATATATATATATATATATATATGTATATATGTACTTCGACTGTGAACTTTTATTGATTTTCGCACGGCTTTAGTACATATGTCCAGTAAAATGTACAATTTAAAATCGTAAATGGTCTGGGGGTTGGTGAGCGAAGCGAGCAGGGGGCGAAGCCCCCTAGTTTACATAGAACATTTTTTTTTTATTTGACAAAACGATCGAGTTTCCCGTATCAATTATTCTCTGCTTTGATAAGCTTTAGAGTCGATATATGTTGTTTTTGCTGATTTATAGACAAGAAGGGAGCCATGATCACAATTAAATAACCTTCTGACTGATGTTTAGCGATTTCAGGAGAGGTTTACACCTAGAATGGTCGAAAAAATCGATTTATTTTTTATTGCATTTTCTTAGAGATTCAAGTCTCAAAAATATCTGGTGAAAACACCAAGTTAATGTTTCTGTAAATAAACTAGTTGCAGCCAAGAGAGTGAAACATGTTTTGCGGCAGCGAGCCGGCAGGTAGGTAGCAGCAAGTGACTCTTCGAACAATACGTGTCTTTTCATATTGTGAACGAAGTATAGACCTATATTATGATTCTATAGTGTTTTCGGGCACGCTTGGCTCCAAACATGCAGCTCTATTCTTTACCATAAATATATACGTTTTGTCAGTGGCTTGTGGTACTACTGTGCGTTACAATGAATTTTCGTTTGCAAAAACATATTCTGAGGAAAATGGACATCAGAAATAAAGATTCTCGAGAGCTTCATCGATCCGGATCTATTCAAAAAGATCGGAACAAAAATAAAATATCACCTAAAAGTCGAAAACCTGTCAAAAAAGTTATTATATTAATTCCAATGCCAAAAATTTATTGATTTTCTTGTAAAATCTTCTTATTGTGCTGAATGTAACTGTTGGAATAAATGCGAAAATACTGAGCAATATGAGGAATGGAAATGACGAATGGGCAGATAAAATGTATGGAGCTATGTACACTAATTACGTCGGGGATGGCGATTTTAAAACGGCCCACAGACGAGAGATCTCGTCGACAACTAGATCTGCAATATGCGATATCTGCATCGAAATTCTCTGTCTGTGGGCTAGTCTCAGGTTGCATTTTTAGTCTCTGCAATGGTTGCAGTAAATATCAAATTTTTTTATATTTGGTGGGCGGAGCTTCTGGCCGACGACCACGTTGCTGTCTCTGTGGTAATTTTGAGACTAGAATGGAGATCTCATTTGAATTTAGGGTGACTTAATGGTAACATAATTCGAAATCATTGGTTTAACGGACTGAATTGTGTATGAATATGCTCAACAAGAGTCAGTTAGCATGCCTCATGATCCCGTTAATGTTTTATATATTTCAGGAAATATTTATGAACGAAAAGAATAGATGTGGAACAAAAATATCTTTAAATATTTGGCAGCAACGGAAGAAACCATACATTTTGTTAAAAACCATGTACAAGTGCTGCCTGCGGATGACGACCGCCAATTAAAATTCAATCAAAAAATATTTAGAGGGCTACATGTACCTGAACCAGAAAGTACAAATATCTAGATACCCGTTATACCTGTTCGAAATAACTTTACGTAAAACATAATTTTAAGCCCTACTAAGGCACAATTGCTGCCAGCTCATGATGCATACAAATTTATAATTTTCTTCGGAAATTAGTAAATACACCCCTAATACGAACAATTGCTGACTGGTTATGATGACCGCGAATTAAAAAATTAGAGGGATTTATGACTAGGCTACAGATGCATGAAACAGAAAGTAAAAATACATCATATACCTGTGTATATGTACCTGTTCGAAATTACTTTACGTAAAACATAATTTGCTAACAATGCTTACAATGTAATCGTATGCCCTCCATTTTCGCCTTTTGTATTACAGCTATATACAATACATATGAAATTAGATTTCAATTTCCTATTAATATTAAGGCATGTTCTTAATAATGAAAATTTTAATTTTAATACAATTTTATTAGATTAAAGCAATACACTTTCAATATTATAGGTAAATTCTTGAAGTATTCCTTTTTAATACGTATAGACTTAAAATTTAACACCCTGCAAACGTTTCTTCCAAAAATTGGTTCGTGATTGCACAACCGCACTCAAATGTTGCATCATTATTTTCTATGTATTTACTTTAAACCCAACTGGGTTAACATTGAATACATGAAGTATTAAATCGTAATATGTATAAATTGCAAGTTATACGCTGTGATTTGTTATTTGTCATTATTTGTCAGACAGTGAAATGGATAATATCGAGTTTTACTTAAAAGTGAAATATTTTTTCTCCGCAGAATCAGTGGCGATTACTCTGGAAAACATGAAAAAATTGCTTGTGCAAGAGCAATAATCACTTTGTTTCCATCTCTGAAAGTTCCGAATAGTTAATTTGATGAAATCGTAAGCACTTTGGAAATATGCACAACAGCAAATATTATTTATGCACATTTTACAGGATCTACAATGTGACCCGGGAATCAACTCAGGATATTTGGTTAGTAAAATTAAAAACCTGAACGTTAGGAGACATTGCTTAGATGGAATTTTTGGAAGGTGCAAAGTGGCTAGACAAGATAGCTCAGTAGGAAGCAACGAACCTTTGCCTGAGCTTGGTGAAGACGACAAAGAGTTTGTGAAAAAGGGCATAGATGTTGAGCAAGCAGAACAAATCAAAGAAAACCGATCTAAAACAATCACTGCCAGAGAATGCTGTATTCAACAGTAGCTGAATTGTATTGGTATGAATGAACTTTGATATTTTTCAAAACCTCATGTGAGGGTAATTTTCGATTTTAAATGAATTAAATGTAATCGTATGCCCTCCATTTTCGTACAACGAAAATTACCTGAAAACGCCCATTCCAAAGCGTGTGTTGCCTCAACAAAAACAGCGTTCGAATGAGATTGCAATTCAAGTTGCGATTACATTCTGTGTCTGTGGCAAATCAATTGAGATCTAGTCGACGACCAGATCTCCGTGTCTGTGGGCCGTTTAAGACGTACACGGGATTAGTGAATGCGAAACCGTATGGTGACGAGATAGAAATTCTAAAAGAAGAGTGCGTGGGACACTTTCAAAAGCGAACGGGAACCCGTTTTCGCGAATGCAAGGAAAATAAATCCTGGAATCGACGGCAATAGCAAATTGACGGCAAAGTTTATAAATAAACTGAACATCTACTATGGCTTAGCTATTCGCAGAAACTGTGTCTTACGGCTCAACCGACAGCAAACTTTGACATCGTTTATGTCCCGAAGGTCCCGAATCGTGGTGCCAGTAGCAACAAGCGAAGGCCAAAGGAGGACTGAAACATTTTCGTCACGATTATTCAGCATTGCCAAAAATGGTGTTAGATGTCATCAAACCAGTATACAAATACAAAATCAGCAATGAAAAATTGTTGGAACGCTGTGTTGGTGGATATACCCAAAACTGCAATGAGAGCTTCAACCAACTTATTTGGAAGATAGCTTCAAAAACGATGAACAGCGGGGTCAAAATCGTAAACGTGGCAGTATTTCTTATAACATGCACATTCAACAATGGTTTCACCTCATTGTTGGAAGTCATGAATGTGTTACGAATATTGGTCGGATATGGAGCGCACTTGTCCGCAGCGCAAGAAGACGAAACTCGCATAGCGAAAGCCGAAATAGAAATACTGCAAACGCAGAACAGACGAAAGAAGGTTGAGTACGGCTTCATCAACAAAATTTAGAAGCTATAAATATACCGCAGATCGTAATAGACTTACACTATGGGCCTGGTAGCGATCGTTCCATGTAAGTTGACAAATTTAATGATTTATTCAGTCCCAAATTTTCAAACGCGTTTTTCTTACAAAAGATGTTTTTCAAATCGGTACCCGAAATTTCTCGAAAATCAATTAACCGATTGCCTTAATTCTTTTGGTGATTATTCATTATAGCATTATCTAGTACTTTCATAGGATTTTTATTTTTCGTTTCTTAGTTTTTGTTTTATAGGCAAAATAACATGTAATTTTTGGTCCAAAAATCTAAATTCATGTTTGAAAATGAATATTAATCAATATTTTCAAAATCGGCTGGGACAAGTACTAGATTATAGTGCTGTGACTGATTGAGCAAACTAAAATGTCAAATTATGAATTACGCCAGCGACGCGGCGCGGCGAGCAGCACAACTAATAACAGCTGTATAGCGAAAACAGCAATAATGCAACAACAGCATTAAGCATAACTATCAAACATTAAAAACACCCAATCCATATAGAATAAGTATAACTGTAAAAACTTTAGCTATATAAGTAGGAGACTCATGATAATAAAGGCAGTCCGATAACAGGAGCCATACTGGATAGGCACTGGAGACTAGTGAAAATAGAAACATTGTGTTTTTATTTCATCCCTTTTTAGTAATGCTGGGAGTCTGTTGCAAAGCGGCGACTTGTTTGCCAAGCATAAGACAAAAGGTATTACTATTCGCAAAAAATATTTTATTTCCACTACAACAGTATGTAATTTAATAATCTTATTCGATTTTTTTTCCGATAATTTTGAAGAAACACCAGTGGGTACCGTTAACGCTGGTTTTTCGCGGCGCCCCAAGGATCATACAATATCCTTGTATATTTTTTTTATTTTTCAATAAAAAAAATTAAACATACTATTGAAAGTGCATACTCTTAGTTAGTTTAACTCTCAATCCGATATTTTAAACAGTTTTCCTTAAAAAAATGCGCAAAAATTACCTTTTTCCGGCTCCTATGTGTATATCTCCCCTTAAGGAGGGATCAGATTTGTTTATTGCTCTTTCGAGTCTTAAGCAAACCGATTACAATAACGCGGGAGTGATGATCCAACCAATCCATAGCTTATATGCACGAACGTAAGATAACAAAAATTATCTCATTTTCAACGTCGGACAATATTTCTGGGTGAGCCGATTATTTTTATTTGCCAACTTTCA